>JAULKK010299945.1:0-12651 GCA_032355705.1 Rubia peregrina
ACGCTTATATAGAAACCTTGTAATCTAAACATGCAGGCTATTTAGAGAGCAAGTCGAGTTGGGTGTATCCTGCGGGCTAGACGCTGCAATTAGTGCAACATAGGTGGGTTGGGTGAGATTCCCATCTTTGTTAAAGATCCAATATTCTGCAAACCAGAGTCTTCGCAAGGAGATTCATATCAATAATGATTTTTGAATTAATCACGAACGACACCACAGTAAATCTTGAGAGCAGACAAAGCTTTCTGGTCTTGAGGGGTGTAATAAAAAGCAAGAAACTCAACATGATTAAATGGATAGAACAATAGAGGGTGTCCTTCATCAACCAATTCATTAGGTGCTTTCACAACGTTACCTGCCTTTGGAATTGAAAACAATCCAGCTAAATATCTTGCCTCATTTCCACTCATCATCACCCTGTGGTGTGGAGATGCACCCTACCGTTCGCCCATGCCTGTAAAACAAAAGTATGGTCTCACATTAACTGTTTCGTAAAAAAATAAAAATATTTTTATATATATGTATATATGGTGTTGGTGTACAAGCTCATCAATTAAACATAATTATTTTGTAATAAATTTTAGAACTTAATAATATGATATTTTGTAATAAATATACCATCATCGCATGTTGGGACAAAGTGCTCTCGACCTGTGTGGAGAAAAAAATGCTGAGTAGGATTGAAAGAGAAAAAAATTACTAAATTTCGGCTACTGCAGGGCGATAAGAAATTTTATAGAATGTACGGGTCATATAATATATATATATATATATATTGATTGTAAATTAAAGAGTAATATATTGCGATTACTTCTTTGATTAAATGACTGTCTAAAGGACAAAAACTGAATTATTGGTTTAAAAAATATGATTACTTTCACCAGATATAGGAGTAATTAACACCAGATAACTTTAAAAGGGGGGAATTCAGTTCTATACAACTACCGAAACAATTTTCTACAGAATAATACAGAAAACATTTTCTGATTTACTCGTAAGAGAATCTCTTCTGAATCAACCCCTGAAACCTATTTTACAGACTAAATACCAGTAAGCTATCATTTGTTCATCTTAGAGCAAAGGGAGAAGGATGTCAACTCTACTTTATATTGTTTGCCTATATGGATGATAAATTAAATATTTGACTTCCACGGACAACAAACAAACATCTTAAGTAATTATAATGAAGCCAATATATTAGATTGTATATATATGTATCCAATTCCAACAAATATTACTGATATTTATTGAAGTCGAAAAGGTACGTAGAAACATAATTGATGAAGATGAACATATAATTTGAAATGTTTGATCAAGTACTTAGCAATACAACAATGATTAAAACTTGGACCTCAATATTGGAATAATGATTCTTAAATTAATCACGAACGACACCACAGTAAGTCTTGAGAGCAGATTGAGCTTTCTGGCCTTGAGGGGTGTAATAAAAATCAAGAAACTCAACATGATCAAATGGATTGAACAATAGAGGGTGTTCTTCATCAACCAATTCATCTGGTGCTTTCACGACGTAACCTGCCTTTGGAATTGAAAACAAGCCAGCTGAATATCTTGCCTCATTTCCACTCATCATCACCCTGTGGTGTGGAGAATGCACTCTACCGTTCGCCCATGCCTGTAAAACAAAAGTATGGTCTCACATTAACTGTTCCGTAATATACATATGTGTGTGTGTATTGTGTTAGTGTACAAGCTCATCAATTAAACATCATTATTTTGTAATAAATTTAAGAATTTAATAATATGATATTTTGTAATAAATATGTCATCATCGCATGTTGGGACAAAGTGTTCTCCACCTTTGTGGAAGATGCTGAGCAGAATTAAAAGAGAAAAAAACCTTACTAAATTTTCAGCTACTGCAGGCCGATGAGAAGTTGTATAGAATAGACGGATCATATAATATATATATACATATATATTGATTGTAAATTTAAGAGTAATATATTACGAATTCTTCTTTGATTAAAATATTGTCTAAAGGACAAACACTGAATGATTAGTTTCAAAAATATGTTTACTTGCACCAGATATAGGTTTAATTAATACTAAGACTCTATTATTGACTGATTATTTGAAAGGGCAAATCAATATGCTCATAAAGTTTGTGAAAGAATCATGTACATAACATATACGGATATACCTATGATGCTAAAATTCATTTTTGACTAATAAAAATATCTCTATTCAATATCAAAATAATTAATAATGATAGTCTCTTTTTCTTTTCTTTATTTTTACTATATCTTCCTCTTCTAACTATGACTACGTATGGTGTAGATATACTTATAAACAAAACTTGCTAATTTTAAAAGTAGAGCTACTAACTTTTCTTTTGTCTTTGGCTATTTTATAAACTGTGTTTTATATTGTACCAAACAATACGCACTTGAAGTCTTATTTTTTTAATCTTATTTAAACTGATCTGAATTAAACTCAACTGAACCAAAACAAGTACGATGAAAAATAGTAATAATATGATTAAATTAACACCAACGTAATTTTTTAAAACTGAACTGAATTATATTGAACTTTAATTGTTTTGAACTGAATTGAAGTGAAGTGCAAATAAACTTTCGAGAACAGAGCCTTATGTGTAAATGTCTCACATGCACACCCTATACATGTTTAACAAATTCCGGGATGCAAATTAAGAAAAGAGTGTGACTAATGCAGTGATAAAGAATTAAGGTTTAATGTTTTGGGAGGGGAGGGGAGGAAATTGATGAAATACTTAGTAGCAGAGAATCTCCAATCATGACAACGAAGGAATCTGGGGAAGGCTTGACATCAATCCACATCCCATCTTTTGCAAGAACTTCCAAACCTTGTACCTGATTCTGACACAATATTGTCACTATATTCTTGTCTGTGTGAGAATTTAGCCCTAGTTTTGTTTCATCAGTTTGAGGTCCTTTGTATTTCATCACTCTAAGAAGGTAGTTTGTGGATTCCATATGTTCATCCATGTATTTCTCCACATCCAAGAACTCCAAAATCATCCTTCTCACTATCCTATCCAGTTCCGACAGTTGCACTGAGTACGAATTCAGTGTCTCACTGCAATGTTTTGCAAACAATCCGTGACATTATATCAAATGATCCATCACACAAGTTATACTCATTGTGTGTGCGCGCGCACCATAATAAGAAAAAATAAGTAACAGCTTGATGGTTTACATTCAGATTGGAAAAACAAGTCAAAATTTAGCAAATTTACAGTTTAAAGCGAGGATTTACAGGGAAAATGAGTAAAATTTGCTCTTCTGTATATGATGGTATAATGAAGGTTGATCATTTTGACCTGCACATTAGGAAACTGAGGAAACCAAAAAAGGTTGGATTGGTCATCACCTGAACTTGGAGTTCCCTTGAGGCCAGAAGAGATGACTGAAGGTGTCAACCTTTTCAGCACTGTCGGCATCATCGATCCCCATGCTTTCATAGAGTGGCACCTGGGGATACTGCCCAACGTATCCATGGAAGGTCTTCTTGGAAGAGTTTCTCATCTTGACCTCCAGAGGGAGGTCGAACAGCTCTTCCAATGCCCCGAAGAGAGATTTCCGGCATTCTGCCGAAATTTTGTCGAAAGAGGCCTCAAAGCAACCAAATTCCTGGAGTGCTTCCTGGACTTGAAGCCTTACCGATGCCCACTCTGGAGTGCCTGGCTTCAGGTTCTCAGAATTGGAGAAATCAATTTTGGGAAGTGTTTTGGTTTCGGAACCCATTGCCTCTTTTCTCTGTTTCTGGAGTTTGATGAGGTAGGTTAAATTTGCAAGTGTGTGTAGCTAGCTCACTCCAAAATACTGTCTTTATAGAAGTTGAAAACAAGCTTAGCCGGCTGGCACACAGTATACATGCTCCAATGTTTGTCATGATCCGTGTGTCTGGTTCCAATTGGCGGGGTTCATGTTAGTAACTTAGCGTGTTAAAATTCGTAATTCTATCAATGTAAAATATGAACGGTTGATTGTATTCACCATAAAATGCCTCTATATGTTGTACAAGATATCAAAGGTCGAAAGGAAAAGGATTTTAATCTAATCTGTTATCATAAGAGTTCTAATATATAGTATACCTTAATCTACAAGGATCGGAATGTTACATAATATTACAATGTATCCTAATATATCGCAATACTCGTCCTTTGGCTGAAGATTCAAAACGTCCAAGTGTTTTGGTGAAAATATCTGGTAGTTGACTTGAGGTGCCTATGTGATGAGGGAAAACCTCACTGAACAAGATCCCAAACAAAATAATAATCAATTTCAATATGTTACGTACGCTCGTGAAAAAAAATATTAGCAACAATGTAAATAGCCATCTGACTATCACAAAAGAGCCTCATCGGAGATTAATGGCCAACACCGAGCAAATGAAGAAATGATTTAAGCCAAATTAACTTATAACAAACCACAACCATGGTGTGAGAAATCTTAGGTTGATTCTTAGTCTTCTAAGACACAGGCGACTCTCAAAGCATCGCAAAATATCCTTATAGAAAGCGCTTAGTAATTCGACAAGCAGCCCATTCTGAACCCCAATAAGCAGTTAAATGCTATGAACTCTAAGTTTAAAGAAAAATTCCTTAACATGGATGATTTTTCAAGTAGTGACACGTGGCTCCTGTATAAACAGAGCTAACGTATGAACATAATATAACTTAACTCAGGTCGAGTGACAGTGAGATAAATCAGTCTCCCAATTAGGCAACGATTCCGTGCAGGACGTCAAACTGAGGGCCCTGTCGCGTGCGCCAAATTATGGTATTGCTCAATTGGAAAATCGGTTTGCTTAACTGCTATCAAACTAGTATCAAACAAAATATGAAGGATATATTTCAATTGAGAAACAAACACCCCTTCCATACTACTAGCAATCTAAATTCCAAAAAAAGTACTTAAGAGGACTAAGGTCATTTATATGAAAATAAGAACTCAAGTACGACTTGAATTCAATCATGAGCGCATACAAAGCACCAGCAATAATCAAACAATCAACATAAACAATGACATGAAAATCATGGGAATTGTGTGTATATGAAAACAGAGAGTAATTTGTCTGACTCTATACAAAGACAAACAGAGCAAAAACAGCCACCAGTTTCGTGAACCAATTCTGAGGATCTTTACAAAGACCTTATAAATATACTAGAACTTAGAAACAAGACCAGAGGTAGAAACAATATAACCCAAAGGAAGGCGCATGTACACCCTCTCTTCAAGGTTTCCATGTAAAAATGCCTTATGAACTTCCATCTGATGGACGTCCCAACCTTTAATAACAAAAATGGAAATAAATATGCGAACATAACTCATCTTAGCAATAAATGCAAAATTTGTAAAGTCAGTCCCCTCAATCTAGCATTTGCTGAGAACAATAAGACGAGCTTTGATAGAACTCTGATACTTATATTTAGTGCAAAAACCCACTAACAACCAATAGTAGACTTACCAGGAGGGAGAGGAGGTATAACCTAAGTGTTAATACGTTCAAGGGAATCAATTTCTTCTATTTTTTCTGCTTGCCATTGCTCTAAGCGAGAACCTTCTGTGTAAGAAGAAGGATATGTACTAGAGTCACACAACCCAAAAATCTAGAATACGAACTCAGAAATTTATCACAGAAAACATAATCAGTAATAGGAAAAGGAATACCTGAGATAGGCTCGAAGGGGAATGAAGCAACAGTGGGGTGGGTATTGTTGGAGATAGCCAAGCTAGAGTTCTTGGATGGCAATAACAAATTGTCGTCCATGGTACTGCTGCAGATCCAACCTCTTTATTGTAAGGAAGTTCCAATACATTCGTTGTTAATTATGTGCATGGTGTTTCTAAATGCCGTGGTTGCTATTAATTAATTAAACCACCTTGTTGTTTTTTCAATATCAAAACCAACGAAAATTGTCGACATGAAACATACTTCTAAATAAGGAAATTCATTCACAGAATGTGTAGGTGATCTCTTGTATCCGGAATAGAGATCAAGTGATTTGAGTTTCGATTTTGGAATAGAATGTCGCTTTTGGTATCCCTTCGGTATTGGGAGATGTTGTGATTTCAGAACTTATGTCGAAAGTAGGAAAGTTTACAATATCAAGAATGAAATTGGATGTGTGTTTGCTAAGTTCCTTTATTGGTTGACGTATTGGAATAGTTGTTGATCTCTATGAAATGGAATAATTATTATTTTTGAGATCGAAATGACGATCAGCTCTATAAATTCTTTCATTGAGAGATAACATCCGTAATTAGAAGCATTGTCAAAAAATGTGGTTATCAGTAACAGAAATGTATTCATAAATTCAGTTCATGTCTACATTCAGTCGACCACACATATGTAAGTAGTTTAAGAAGCAAATATACAAAATTTAAGACAAAGTAAATTGTAAGAATAAATATTAAAATACAGAGTAAAGCTTTAATGTACTAAAGAAGACAAACTATAAGTAACTAAATTTTATTACATAGCAAGGCTTAATGTATTAAATAAATAAAGAAACTATAACTAAATGTGAAATGACTTTGGGGATTTGGATACACTAATGTTACTAAAGGTTGTTATGTTGTACCTTAACTTCAACTAGTTTGAAAGGTTTGATTCGGCTGAATTTAATGAACCTAAACTAGTATATAGTTACTCATCGAATGTATTGATGAGTTGAAGGTATGTCTACCTAAAGCCGTAGATGGTTATTGTTTAGGAAAATATAACCCTTCCAATACTCCACGCCATTTCCTGAAGAACCTTGTTTGTCTGAAAAGAGTTGGCATGGAAGAAAGACTTCTCCAACAGTTTCATACCTGCAAAGAAAAGCCCAAAATTATCCACAGCATTTTATTGACTCACAACATGCTGAATAATAACAATATATTTTTTTAAATGAAGAAATTACCTATTGGAGACAGTCTCCCTAATCACCACGTCACGTGGATGGTTTCTTACGGATTCTCAAGGGTGATTTAAAATACCACATCACATTTTTGGATAACGGTGATTTAAAACCTGTGGCCACGGTGATTTAAAATCAAACCAAATGTCTATAGCTGAATCCTTCAAACCAGTGTGTTATTAGTATAAACTAAAAGGCATCAACATAAATGACTATGTTTGTGTTATTATCATATTAATCAAATAATTCACACACGTTATTCGTAATTAATGATCGATAACTACACATAACAAAAAAACCAAAAAATGTGTTTGAACAAAATAAATAACTAAAACTACCTTTATCTTATCTAATCTAAGTATTTTCATGGCGGCCTGCAGATCGACAAATGCAATCCTTACCCAAACTCTTTTGACCACTTTCAGCCGCCTTTTCCATGGCTCGAACACCTGCACACTACTGCTTCGGACTATTAGTCCATCACAAAGGGAGATGTTTGAGAATGGGATGCCGACATATTCCATGGCGACCATGGAGATGGGGCTGAAATGTGAGATGGAGATAAGGCGGAAGTGGTGGTGTGAGGGTTTCAAAAAAGGTGAAAATTTTGGTGGTGGAGTCATGTAGAAGAATATGATGGGGGCAGGTGATGGATGTTACCATCTTGTGTTGCTGATGAATCCTCATAACGAATCTGTGAGAGTGGATGAGGAAATATGAACGATTGTTTGGAGATTGATAGCATGCAAGAAAACAAGGGTTTTGTCAAAGAGCATATTGCATCTTTTAAACTTTGAAGGGTGTAGGGAGACAATTATTGTAATAAATGAAGTCATTTATGAGGGGGGAAAGGTAGTTGAACTTCCTTGTAACCTTCCATTGATGCACCACTTTATGAATGTTCAGAAGTTGGAACTATCTTCGATTGTATTAAAAAAACCTCTGATAGTCACAGTTAAAATACTGATTGGAGAGTTGGATTAGAAACTGGTAAAGGAAAATAACCTTGTTTGCATTTAGAACATATGTTCCAAAATCGGAATATGCCACGGTGGATTCCACACTGCCTCCTGGCACCATACTCAATTTTTGAACCATGCCTTATAAAATGTTTGTTCCTTCTAAGTCTTATTACCAAACTCTAACATACCATTCGCTCCAATTATCCTTTTATCCATTCAAATTATAGCACTGCAATAATTCATATTCATTGAGCATGGTTAAAACGAGGGGAAAAAGCAAGTCAACAAATACATCACCATCTACATTCGGTGTTCTAAATACAACGATTAATTCTTCATGGGAAGAACCAGAGAAAAGTTGTCATTACGAGGAAACATATTCATGTGCAGAACACCAGAAGACAAAGGTGTCAGAAGCATTCTACAGAACCCACAACCAATTATGAATTCGTAAACAAAGCAGCAGAGGAGCATTATGTTCAAGGGGTACGCTGAAAATGCACTTCGACCAAGGTGTTGATTCCCGATTCCAAACATGATTTACATTTTGGATAACTATTAGATTATTTCCGCCCCTCCCCCCCCCAAACTATTTGCATAGTCTAATTACAATGGATAATCTAATCTACCCTGATGAATTAATACAATTTTATGCAAACTTGGAAAATTTTCCAAAAATTATAGGGTAACCAAAGTTAATGGAATAAATGTGATTGTCAGTATATTCACGATAAATATTTTGTTAGGTTATCCTTGGATTGACCTTGGTTTTTATGCCCCAGTGTCCCAGATGGCCCTTCTGAGATTTACCATAAAAAAATCTTGGCATGCTAAGACGAACTTCGAATGGCCCTGCCCCGTACATATGGAGCATAAGTATTTCAATATACAAGGTGACAGAGCTGGGCAAGCGAACAATTATGATTGGTCGATGTTGACAGTGAAGCAACAGTTGGTTTTTGAGTGGGTTTCCATGAATGTCCTTTCATCGGGGGGCATGTGTGCGAGCCCACCATCAGAAGCCTTATGATTATCTATTACATTATGGAGAAGAAACCGTTGAATCCCTTGTTCATAATATTTTCCTACATGAGCAAAGCCCGTCAGCATATCAAAGAAGGAATTTCCAAATGGGGGTTTTGTCACTAGGATGATAAAAAATCATGGTGTTGTACCTATAGAACTCCTATTGCGCCTTGAATACTACAATCGGAAATGGCTTGACCTGAAGCTACTTGAATTAGATACTATTACAAAAAAAAAATACAAGGTGAAGTTAGTTCCGGGGCCAGAGGGTAGAGGTGCAAAACGGGTTAGAGATTCGGAGATCAGTGGATCGCATGGGTAGGTATTGAATCATATACCATTTTTTATTATCCGTGTTTTTTATCTTTAAAAAAAATGAATTGTTGCGTATTTTTGTGTATGATTCGAGAAACGGTTTCTCCGGAAGTGGAAGAAGATGTTTGAATGCTTCAATGGCCAAATGGAAGTCCTACAGTTGGAGGTGCAGGAAATGAGCATCGAGCAAGAAACTTACATTTGGGAGAAAGGAATTGAAGTTGCTTTAAGGGAAGATGAAGTGGAGCCATATTTCGGAGCTGTCTCTTCATCTAGCGAAGATGAAAAGGACAAGACACATAAGATATCACATAGTACCTCTGTGTTTCCAAAAACTTTCTTCGTTACATACCCAAGAATTTGCGATAATGTAAAACAATTTCATATTCATTTCGGGATTGATGATGGGATTGCAGTGTCACATTTACACATTGTGGTATTGTTACATTGCGTGGTTGATAAAGGCAAATGTGTACAAGTCAATGGACTCAGTATCAAGTTTAGCGTGATTTTTATTCACATTGTTAAGTAAAGGTAAAAATGAGTTCCAATAGAAAAAGGAAAAAGTTTATGATTGTAGTTCAAAAACTGGATCTTTGAAAATAGGACAAGATGTGCTACCGTTACTAATGTTCCAATTTTGATCAAATATGCTACCATTCTGAGATCCATTCTAGAACTGGCCCTGGCCAAATAAAAGTCTCCTTCCAATATAGGTTACGGTATCAAAAAAAACTAAGATTATCTCTAAATACCCTTCGAGAAATCATTCGAGCTCAGAATTGACCGTGGGTAGTAAATTCTTTCCGTATTTGGGGCGAAAAATTGCTTTCAAACTATTTCAAAATTCCTCCCGACTTTAATCGAGTACACCCCTCACATATTTGGATAGTAAGAGCATGGCATCTACCTCTATTGCTCGTGGTGGAGCCACTAGGGAAAATAAGCAAACTACATGGAGAAAGATATCAACGACAACTTTCGATGCTACGAAGTTCCTGTCTCTTGCAGCCTCTCTAAGGTACAATACTATGCTGAAAAAATCCAAGTAACTATATTTACATACCCTTGAACTAAAAGATACCGCAATGCTAGGGCTGAGTAACATTGTGTCACTGTTTGAATTTAAAAGTTGTTTCAGAATCCTTCCCATCAAGGATGCATCGCACGTTTGCGTAGTGTGTCGGTTTTATGCCAATGTGGTGCCGGTAGATGGAGGGTTATTCCTACTGGGGTTAATGGTAGACGGTTTGACATTGATCCATTAAAGATCAATGACTTTCTAGGTTTTCCATACAAAAGCCTACATGATTGTTAACTGGAGGTATTTTATGGTCCTTACATGTTAATCATCCTCTATTGAATCCTACCCATCTAGCCCAATTGTACTTTAATAGGTGTGTATCCGATCGCGACTCTGCCAAGAGTTATAAACTCAAATATTTGACAATAGAGTAGAGGATTGTATACGAGATGATAGCACGAAATTTGGTGCGGTAAGGGGTCACATTAGTGAGCCCACAATGACCACTATTATTTTCTACTAATTGATTAAGAATGTAAATATTAATCCTGCCTATACCATTGTGAAATACATGTTGGAATCCATTGTGAATTTAAAGAATAAAATACCTGAAGTCGGATAACACGTTATCATTTAAGAGCCAAGTGATGCCTTCTAAGTTGAATGACTAGAAGTCTTTTGAGAACAAGAGCTGGAAACTCATCGATGGGTTATTGTCGTGCAGGGTTTGCGGACGAAATAGCAAGAGAAGACGTACAGATGAAGATGATTACTTCTAAAATAAATCCCTTATTAACATTTTCCATGCGTATTTCTATTCTTATTCAGCGCTCACAACTTTAAGTGAAGAGGACGACACCTCATTCATGGTGGACATGTACAAACATATGAAAGCAAATTTCAAGAAGATAATATAGTTGAAGAAGATGACTTATAATACAAAGAAAATTTCCAGGGCAACCAGGCGTGAAGAAAGATGTGGACAATGATCACAATTTGGTACATCCAATTAGATTTTTTACTTCTCAAATATTAATAATGTCACGGAATCATGTCATCTAAAGAATATTTTTTTGGATGATATGTCCCGAACAATGTTATTCGTTGCTCTGAAATTATTTTTTTCTAAACAATGTTTCCATATCCTTCACTTAGTCGAAAAAAGTTTCATTTACATTATTTTCCTTGCACATTTCCAATTTCGAGACTTCTTTCGAATGTGAAAAATAATTGGATTCCCTAGCTTCCGTATTTGATGATAGGTTCGTATACCAAACTATGAACCATCATTTTTTACATATAAAAGTATGAAATTATAAAATAGAAATAAATAATGGAATGACCTTCAAAACACTTGATTTTAGTACGTAATGCATTTCCACTCTCTGAATTGCAATCGGACGAAATGTATAATCAATCACTTAAACAAAGCTACACAATTGACTCAATATTCAATGATGTTTTGACATCATAACAATGTGTCATACCATGGAGGTTTCTCAGAACCACCATTGCTATCATCTGATTACAATGGTTAAATTTAAACCATTTTTGTTAGCATACATAAGACGGTGGTTAAATTAGAACCGTTGTTGAATTTTCACATGTAGCCCACCCACCTTTCTTCAGTGCGACAATTCGTTACGATATCAGAATAAGTAACGGGAGGTGGTTCCAAGCAGGTTTACAAAAAATGCTACCCATTTAATGGCTCGTTGTCTACTAGTGTCAATAGCAAAAACAAAAGTAAACTTGAAATAATGTATATGCTAAATTGTATTCTACTTCTTGAATGATGTTCTAAAATCTAGCATATCTAATCCTATGGGAAACCTATGATTTATACTTGTAGAAAGCTAACTATTAAAGAGATGAATCCTATGCTTTATACTACATAACTCCATTATCACATCACCATCCTAAAATTCACATTTTCATTTCTTGTTATTGTTGTGGTTCTTTACAAGACACTAGTATAATCCCCCTCCCCCATTAACGACTCCATTTTACCCTGATTACGAATTTTATTTCTCCACAACTGTATTTGGAACCTTCAATTTCATAATATAATATATTTTTAAAGGCGATTGAAGAAATTTTAAAACCAAAGACATGGATTAATAACCCAACACCACAACCCCGTACTTTCATTCTGTTTCCCATTACTATCTCATTCTTTTCCAAATTGCATCTCCTCACACTTATTTCCACTTCCAAACTTCAACCTCTTCCGATTCCTTTTCCCTCTTATCTCCCAATTTATTGAATCCTCTGCCAATCAAGAACCAAATTTCCAAATTCCTTCATCTCACGATGGATCAAACAATAGTGCATGTTGGAGGCCTCAACGCCGGTGAAAATAGTCAGTGGTAGGCGGTTATGAATCTCTCTTCCTAGAACCGCAGTCAATC
>JAULKK010299956.1:0-12650 GCA_032355705.1 Rubia peregrina
TGACGCCCAACACAAACTCGACTTTGCGGGATCTTGTCATGGGATCATTTGTTTATGGGAGTACTGGAATGATTGCCTTGTTTTGTGGAATCCCTTCACTCAAAGCAGCACTGAGTTGCCTTCTCCACCGTATGAGTTCACCATGGCTTACAGATGCAATATACAGACTGCATTCGGGTACGATGAAATCAATGATGATTTCAAAGTGGTGAGATGGTATGTACGTGCAGGTGCTATCCATGTCGACACCAGAGGTTCCGGCCTCTATGAACTATGTGTCTACAGTTTGAAGCTGAACTCATGGAGGACTATGAGGGATGCTATAACTTTCGAGCTGCCAGAAGATTATGAATACTTTCCTGAGGACAGCGCTTTTGTTAATGGCGCGGTGCATTGGCTTGTTGTGCCTGATTTTTCAAGGAGGCTGGTAGATAGCTTCATTGTAGCTTTCGATGTTGGAACCTACGAGTTTCGAAAAGTACCCTGCAGCACCTTCCCTGTGAAGTCGGACAACATGAATCACTATGAGATGAGGTTGGGTAGCTTGAATGGTTGCCTTTCCTTAATGTGCTGTACTAATTTCAGAACTTCACGCGAACGGCGTGGTGCACGGCGTGGTGCAGAGTTATGGGTGATGGAGGATTATGGAGTTGAGAGCTCTTGGACTAAGCTGACCTGGATGGACCCGAACAACTACGATAAGCGCATTTGGGAGTTTAAGCCGGTGACATTTACAAAGAAAAAGGGGAAGCTGCTCCTGCAATCTCGCTTTTTCAAGCTGGCGATATATGATCTTAAGAGCAAATCATTAAGATATGTAGCTATAGAAGGAGAGGTAAACTGTTCCATATCATGTGTTTGTGTTGGAAGCTTTGTTAGCACTTGCTCGCAGGGCAACTGGCCTACTACATACGACAATTAGGCCAAGAAAAGACCCGTTGCACCATACAAAGAGTCGTGTTTCTATACCTAACTGTTTATGAGGCCAAGCAAAGACCCGTTGTACCACACAAAGAGTCGTAATTTTGTACCTAACTGTGTACTAGGCCACTCAAAGAACCATTGTGCCACGCAAAAAGAGTCGTGTTTCTATACCTGTGTGTGCGTAACAAGGGCTTCTCTTATAACCAGACACTAAATATCTCCTATTTTGTGATCTTGCAACTCATGCACGATCAAGGTTGTCAACTGATTCAACAATGCTAACAATGAAGGATATAGTAACCATCTTTCGTAATGGCGAATGTAATATACTGTATCGTTGCCTTAACGTGGCACCACGAGATGGAAAGTATCCTCACACATGTAAATCCAAGTGAAAAGCACCTCACTATTCGTCTAACTGCGCCAGCTCAGCTTCAATTGCTCAATCTTCATCCCAACTGCCCTCTGAATGGCTCCCTTCTCCTTCTCTGGCAATTTTGCCAACTGCCCTTGGTACAAACTCAGCTTCTTCTTCGTTGAAATACACCGTCTCTTTCGACTCCAGAGCAGATTCCACCTCCTCCCGGGCCTTGGCGAATTTGAGTTTTATTCTATCCACTTCTCTGTCTGTTCGGATTCTGGAACTTCTTTCATCTAGGACGAGCTAATTCCGTATATTTTATACTTTATTTGATATTTTTTATAATTTGAGTTTGATGTGTATTTTAGTATGTACAAGGACAAACGATTCAGTGATCGTTAAACTATTATTTTTTAACACTCTTGACCCCTTAACCAATAGAAGGGTTAAGTTGTGACATTTTTGTCTAGTTAAATTGTTGAGTTCAACTTCGGTTAACATTTTGATGGGCAAAAATATCTTTCCTATCCGACTTCAGCATTCTTTGCAATTCAGAAGAATGTGTTTTCGAACCGTGCATGCGGCGCGTGATGAATCTCAACTCAGATCTCGTGGTGTCAACGACATCTGAGCCGCCTGAGAATACATCTTAACTCAAATCTCGCACAACTTGAGAAAACTTTCTTCTGAATTGCAAATTATTTTGGCGTCAAATAGTGTAAGACGGTTTCGCCCATCGAAATGTCAATGAAATCTTAGCTTATCAATTTGACTAGAAGGAAGTGGTACAACTTAACTCTTCTGTTAGTTCAGGGGATAAGAGTGTTCAAATATAAAATGGAGGGTCAAAGATGAACGATTGCAATAGTTTAGGGGGCTATTGAGGTCGTTTGTCCTATTTTTAATTGATGGCTAACTATTCTAATTTGATGACATATTTAGTATTTTAATTTTATGTTTTAATATTTTAGTTGATGATCATTTTAATATTTTATTTTATATTTTACTATTTTAAGTTAATGTATTTTTATTGTTTACTAATTTTTTATTTGATTCCTTTATTATTTTTACCTTATTATTTTTACAGATTTAATTTGATAATTCAGATTTAATTTTAAAGCTAAATCCATAAAAATCCATCTCAAGAAAACTCAAAAAATTGGACCAATTTAAACCCGCTTTGACAAATTTTGACATCCACCATCTGCGCAATTGTCACCATGAACCGAGCTGCTGCATGACCACTCTGATCCAGCCACTCCCTACCTCCAAAAAAATGCATGTTGCAGCTGATGCCTTGATGCCTGAATCCCAGTATTCGTCGTGCATATCCCAGAAGTTTGTAGCCTCAATGCCCAAATTCTCACGGTTTTCGACTCAATTCCAACAAAATTCTAATCGTCTATGCAAAAACTTCGTCGGATAATTCCATTAGCAATCCTTCATTTGAGCAGTCCATCGCGACCGAGCAATTCTCCAACAGTGCAAGCCATAAGACAGATTTCTATTTCCCCCACATCGACCCAAACAAAACTCTTACCGCCGACTAACAACAACGAAAGTCTGAACATCGTTGCGAACTGACACCGATGAAACTCGGCGAAATGTCACAAATTGAAACTCGATTGAATGACACCGATGAAACTCGACTTGAATGACACCGGTGAAACTCGGCAAAACGTTACAAATTGAAACTTGATTGAATCATCACGATGTGAAACTCGACTTAAATTACACCAATGAAACTTGGTTGAACCGTTGCGAATTGAAGACACAATGATGTGATTATATTAAGATGGCCGGTAAAAAGGATCGGCGCAATGGTTTCGATGAGGGTGGCCGAGGGTATCTGTTAAATTTTATTAATTGCATTTTGGTCCTTAAGTTTCAGCATCACTTTTAAAATAAAACCAGACGAAAAATATTTATGTTTTTGGCCGAGAATTTCATAAACTCTTATTTACAGTTTTCATTACTTGTGATTTGTCCCATTCTCACAATGAGACGGTTTCACAGGAGACAAACTCATTTAATGGAGCCCAAGTTCCAAACTCCATGAATCTCCTTGCGAAGACTCTGTATTGCAGAAAATCGAATCTTTATTTATTTGAGGATCTCGCCCAACTCAAATAAATGCACAAATCGCAGCGTCTAGCCCGCGGGGTACACTCAACTCGACTTATAAGCGTCTAGCATGCAGGGTACACTTACAAGGTTTCTCTATAAACGTCTAGCCAGCAGGGTACGTCTACAAAGAAAATTGAAACTTAAATAACCCGCAGGTTTAAGCAACAATGAAGATAATGCGAATGTCTCAAAAGTCTGAATATATTTGATAAAAGTTTTTAAAAGTTTCGGCCATTCCTCTCTTTAAATAGAGGAGAATTTTGGCCAAAAGAAACCCTAATCACAGGTAGAAACTGAATCAAATTTTATGTCAGCTTTAAGAAGATAAAACCATATCTAACTAAAATACCAAAAATCAAATCCTAGAGATATTCTACTTCTAATTCTCGGCCAAGCATGGTAAGAATTAGACTAGAAAAATATCTCTTTATCTAATCTTACCAAATCTAATTATAAATAGAATAAAACTGAATATTCTAAAGCCTGATGGACTGTAAATCTCGAGCTGCTCTCTTAAGACCCACATGGTCGAATTCTTCACAGTCCAAAAACCAAAATAAATATGACAATGATCACACTACCTCATTTAAAAATACAATGGGAAAAAGAGTATCGTGTTCTTCATAATTTCTTCAATTAATCGACAATCTTGAATAAGTAATCCAAGTACTTGCCGACTTCTTCTTGAGTTCTTCATCATAAAGGCGATCAATCAAACCATTCAATGCATCTCTAAGCTTCATTCTTGACCTTGTCATAAGTCCAGCCATGTTACTTAGATCAGAGGCGGAGCCAGTACTCTGGCGCCACTTTTTTTTATATAGTTTAAGTTTTGAAAATATTTAGAGTTTTGCCCAACTATTTTTTTCAGAAAATTACGTAAAACACCCACAAAATTTGTAAATTTTACAAATAAATCCGTATCTAGTGTATGCAATTCAATGGGGAAAAAAGTATAAATCGCCCCCTCACTCCGATAATCCTGGTTACGCCACTGACTTGGATGATCACGAACATAACCCTTGAATGTTTGATCAATACGTGGAATGTTTTCATTTATAGTGGTAGTCGTATCCGGATCTCCATCATATTTCTCGAATTTGTGCATGTAAATCTACGTTTCCGGACTGCATCACCCTCTATCATAGGTCAGTCATATCTCACTCCTCTCCCTCCTCTCCATCATCAGCTGTCATTTCCACCACCGGACAACCTCATTATCGAAAAGATTTTTCAGAACTAGCCGGACTATATCAACCGTGGCTTCAATCTTTGAGCGAAAGAGAAAAGAAACAATCGGAAAGAATGTACTAGAAGCGGAGGAGGCCTCCTAGACGGTGGTTTCTTTAGATTTTTGTTGGAAGCTATAATTTTTTGAGAGAGGAAAAGATCTAAATAATTAAGTATTAAAATTTTGATTCCTAGTGTTTTAGCGTTTGGTGATGTTTAGGTTCTCAAACTCCAGTTGGTCGCTTCGCTTGCATTTGGAATCTTATACTCCATCTGTGTCCGAGAGAATGGATAAATTACTTTGCAAACTTTGACTCTAAATATAAATAATATACATATAAAATAAAAATGTCATGTAATATATTGTTAGATTCATCTTAACACCTATTTTCTAAATATCAATTTTTTATACAAAATTGTTGTATATAGCTAGAGATATTGTCAGTCAAACATAATCATTGAACCCTGTGAAAAAGTAAATAATCCATTTTCTCTGCAACGGAGAGAGTACTTCAATTTTGTATGGTATAGTGACAGTTCAATGTTATGTTATTTATTAAAACTTAAAAGCATCCACAATTTTAAACTTTTCTACGAAAAAACATTAAAAAAATGTTGACCATGCCTTGACTTCTCACCTTAAGTAAACACAAGGTCAAAAGACCCCAACATACATTTGAACTTGTTTTCTTACTGGCTCGAGACAAATCGAGGGAAACGATAACATGTTCAGTTGTTCACAACCAAAAGCCTTCCACTTCATAATCGTTATGAAATGCAAAAATACCAAGCCGTGCCTAAACTAAAGTGACATCTAAATCACATTCTTCTATGGCCTTAATTCATCAAACATTCTTGAGACTCCTCAGAACGTATCAGATGTATCTGCCTTCATTCAAATTCCAACAAAATTGATAAATGCACTCCAAAGACACCAATAGCTTATAGTGGAAATAGACTCGATCCACATTTCACAGCAACGTACATCAACAAGTTCACTAGCAAAATTGAGAAAAATGAAGACTCGCTGTGTGAACAAAAGCTCTCAACGGTCACACACGGCCTGGCAAATAAACCAGCTCATGCCTAAGCAAAATTGGCAACTCAAACACACTTCAAAAACAATTCCATGGTCTCAATTGTCAGCCGGCGGCTTGTCATTATGGATCAGATGCACCTGCCCCATTCAGAGACACCCCGGATTGGATCAGATGCACATTCCAAGTTGAAGATGCCACTCATAGACATCAGTCCCTTATTGTGGAAACACACTGAGTTCCGGTGTCACATGCAGTGATTCAGGAGACCAGCACACAATGGCAAGCCAATAACTCAGGAAATCAGATACTAACAAAGTACAACCAAAAGTTCCTTTCATCATATTCACAGGCAAATGAACCAACTAATACCTAAGAAAAGTTAGCAACTCAAACACACTCTTTAGACACAATTCCATGGTCTCAACTGCCCACACGCAGACGGGAACTCCTCATAATGGTTCAGCTGTAACTGCCCCATTCAGAGATTCCCAGAATGGATCATATGCAGCTGCCTCCTCATTCTAATGCCAACAAAGTTCAAGATGACAGTCCAAATATACTAAATCTAGGTGGCGTAGATAGTGAATTAGGAGACCAGCATAGATTCAAAAAACCAACTGAGGGAATCATAGAAAGCTCTCTACATCATGTTCACATCCATACGGATAAACCAAGATGTCTGTCTAAGCCAAATTGACAAATCAAACACACTGTTTAGAGTTGAATCTATGGTCTTGATCACCACCAAACAGTTGGAGACTCTCATAAAGACTAACTCGTCCACAATTTTGTGATTTGACAAGGATGTCTAACTCTTGAAACAGAGTTATAAACCACTGAACAGTGGAATGATTCCACAACCAGCCCAAGGATGAGGCAACAATTTTACTTCTTGGGAAAGAAAAAAATAACCAGCAACATGTATAAAATATAAATACAGACAGTGAGAGTAATGAGGAACCACCATATACAATAAAAGAGATTTTTTACTAGCACAGCTAATAAACAAATAAATGAAAGCTCCCAGAAGAATAAGCGTAAATCAATATGAAGAATATTGTACCGGGAACAACCAAGAAACCATCATTAACTACTTAGTAAGAGAAACATCTCAAACATAACTTCAGCAGAGGCACTCAAAATACTGATCATATGATTCATGTGACATCAAAAAGTTTTAAATAAATAAAAGAAAAGAATTCAAAACTATTTCGAGGTGCAGGCAGACGCAGAAAACCACGTTTTCCAATCAGCAAAATAAAACTAATCTCTCATCTAGAGACCCTATTCACTACTCTCTCTCTCTCTCTCTCTCTCTCTCTCTCTCTATATATATATATATATATAATAATTCACTCCCCCTACACCACCACATCACCTATATACTGGCTAACAACAGTAGAGGAGCACATTCCAAGCAAATCATCACAGCCAGCAAGTTCATGTAGGAGTGTACCGGAGATGTTGCTCGTAGAAGTTTATCAGCTATAAAACAAAAAAAAAATGACAGTTTTAATCAAATACTGACAGATATCCAGCGGATAAATCATCAAAATGTAAAAATAGATTATTTACCAGAGTGGGATGATTAGCCTTCAGAAACTTGTTGTCAACCATAACCTCCCCTCCATCAGCTCTACAAGTAGTCACATTTGAATATAATAAAGAGAATTAAAAACTAAATTTATAAGAAAGCAATATGATAAAAAGTAAGCAAGTACATTTAGATGCATGCATAACATCAAATCACTTTAAAAAGAAAGTTGGTTTTAATTGTTTTGAAGTTAGTGGCAGAAAATTAAGGAAAAACAAATTAAAATCAGTAGTAGACCACAAACCTCTTTGCTGTGAAAGTGACCAACACATCCTTGGTGTTGTTTATAATGGTGGTTGTATAGCTTACTGGCTTGAGTATCTCCGTGATGTGGATGGTCTTGGAACTTTCAGTCTTGCCAGAGCTGCCATTTTGGACTGCTTGAACTGTGGCCATCCCACCAGGACCATTCGGCGCTGATACCTCCTGCACGTCCTCTTTAGTGGTGGCAGACGTCTCTAGCTTGAATCTTTTAACGGAGCCAGACTTCCTTCTTTTTGCTCCAATGCAGCGACCAGATAGGAGTATGTCATTGGCAGTGCCCCCTTGTTCCAGTAATTGAGAATCTTTAGCGCGAACAGTTTCCCCATTCATTGGGGCAGAAACCTTCAGGTCGCTGATCTTCAGCTGCAATTCACTCTCTTCTGCTGCTGCTTCAAGTCTATCAGTAAATGCCACATTAGGCAAGCCAGCAAAAATTTTGAGCCCTACACTTGCTTCTCCATTGGTAAAGTCCTCAATGGGTGAAGTAGTGTAGGAGTTCTCTCTGGTGAGGGAACTCACACCTGGTGCGCTCTGTGTAGCAGCTCCAGGGGAGCGATGCTGCTGTCTTTTCTTAGCTGGAGGCTGAGAAGCTGCACTCTTCCGCCTGCGTTTGCGAGAGGACTTTTTCCCTGACTTTAAGCTTCAGGTCCAGCCAAAAAAAGTAAAAGAGAAAACATTATTACATATCAATATGCACAAGAGACAAGAAAGCATTCTCAAAACTCTGAAACATCCATAGACGACTAAGACGAGGTTGCCCAAAATAAATAATACTCCCTCCACGCTTCTCAAACTTAGTCCACTTTCACATTGACATTCTGTCACAATATATGAGTTTACTTCCAACTGATTTGACTGATTTCCATTAAAATGTCCATCACGTCCTTATCTAAAAGTCACTTTTAAAACATTAAAAACGATGATAAATGTGCATCTAGAAGTAATGTTGGGACACAATGAGAAATGTGGCTAAAAATTGGTTGCACTATCCTTTGACAAAAAGTTAAACATTTCTCAGAGTAAACTCAAATTATGAGACGTAGGAGGGAGCATGAAACCAAATATAGCATTTACGAAGAAGGAACACAAGGGCATGAAACCAAATGTAGCACTTACGGAGAAGGAATACAAGGGCGTACCTGTCCTCAAATGAGTCAATAACATCGGAACAGGACTGCAGATTCTCCAGAGGCTCCCAGGTGTTGGCTGCCTCCGACCAGCCGCGCCTGCAAACAGTAAATAAAAAATAGATTCCCTGACCCTAAAAATTTAACCAAATAATGAATAAATCCAAAGTGTCGAACTTACCACTTGATCAGGTACTGCACCTCACCCTGTTTTGCAGCGGCACCCAGAAAAAAAAACACAAACGAAAATTAGCCCCAGAAATGAGGGAATTGTTCATAAATAAATAAAAGCTGTAGTAATTAAATTTACAATTAAAATAATAAAAACGGTACCTTTCTGACCCTCTTCCGTCGAACGGCCTCTATTTCGTAAAAGCCCTCGTCCAGCTTGGGCCGCTCCCCGTCGTCGTCCTCCCCCTTCCCGTCTTCTCCGTCCCCCTCCGGCGCCAAATTCAGGTACGCCTCTTCCTCATCTTCCGGCGCCTCCTCCTCCTCCTCGTACGCGCCGCCTGGTTCCCCGGACGCCTCCCCCTCCTCCACCGGCTTATTTTTCCTCTGCGGCTGGAGCGGGGTTAGCTCCTCCGCCGCGGGATGATTGATCAAAGCCGGAGAACGATCACCTTCTGGACGCCTACCGCTGCCGTCTGCCGCCGTTGGTGTCTGTGGTGGTGAGTCCACGGAGAGTTTCTTTTTCCCTCCCTTCATAGCACTCTCTTACTGTACTCTTTCTCTCTCAGCGTTTTCTCTCTCTAGCTTTGAAAATGACTATACTCTCCAATGACCAAAAGCTGCCTTTGTATAATGCTTTGTTTCGTTTTTCCCCCCTTTATTTCAACTTTTCCTTTTAGCGAGAGGAGGGAAAATTTCAGATTGCAAGACTCTCGTTTTCTTTATTTTCTGAAATGGGAATTTTGTAAGTTTAAAATGGTAGATTCATGTGTCAATAATTTATCACTTCAAAAACATTAACCTTTTAAATATAACAAATAACAAATTTCAAGAGCTTTTATCAGTATAAAATGATTAAACTCCATATGGATAGATTCTCATACTCCCTCAGTTTCATTGGGTGTGGCACACTTTCCGTTTTTAATTATTTTTTAGATTTGGCACATTTTCCTTTTATGACAAGATTTTTTCAATTTCATCGAATCATTTTATTTTTTTACTTTCTAAATTTAACTTCATCCACTCATTACACCCACCTAAATCCAAACATCTAAACCTATGTGCCACATCCAACGAAACAGATGTAGTATAAAATTACCTGATTACAAAGTCTTGTTTTAGACAATCTAAATTTTAAATTTTAGACAGATATCATTATACAATTACTAAACAAATTAATTGGAATGGTGTTCATTTTAAAATAAACTAAAAAGTGGAGACCTTTTGTTGTAAATATAGGAATTTTTTGTCCGTGTATATCACAATTTCATAAATTAATTCATTTTCTCATTTCTTTTTTCGTTGGAAACCATCATTGGTTGTCAGGAACTCGTCGAAAACCGCTGGTAACTGCTGAAACCGAGCGGCTCCGGCAGCAAATCACCTTCGTGTCGCAGTTGAGCTTTTTTTGGCGCCGATCTCATCATAACCCATGTGAATACACCTCCGCCAGAGCACAGAGTGACAAATCCATACGCCAAAGCTTATCGAGGCTCTACCGAAGATGGAGATCATGGTGAGCTTCAGTGTGTGGAATCAAGTGAACCTGCGCTTGGCAGAAGACATTCAACATAAGTAGGTCTCGGAGAGCATGGCGGAAGGCGTTCACAAGAGGTGGAAGGCTTTCTGTCATGCACGGTGCAGGTAGACGAAGAAAACCACGTTTCCAAATCAACAAAATAAAACCACTCTCTCATCTAGAGACCTTATTCACTACTCTCTATGTGTGTGTGTGTGTGTGTGTGTTTGTGTGTGTGTGATAATTGGCATTCATTCATTCACCTTCAACACTTCACTCCATCTACAACACTACCTGTATACTGGCCAAATTGAAAGATACAAATACACTCTTTAGAGTTGATTCCATAGTCTCGATCGCCACCAAACAGTTGGAGACTCCTCATAAAGTCTAACTTGTCCACAATTTTGTGAGTTGACAAGGATGACTAACTCTTGAAACAGAGTAATAAACCATTAAACAGTGGAATGATTCCACAACCAACCCAAGGATGTGGAAAATATTTTCACTTGGAAAGAACAAAAATAACCAACAACATGTATGATATAAAAATACAGACATGAAGAGTAATGAGGAACTACCATATAAACTGTAAGATATTTTTACTAGCACATCTAATAAAAAAAATAAGTGAAAGCTCCCGGAAGAATAAGCATAAATAAATACTAAGAATACTATACCGGGAACAACCAAGAAACCCTCATTAACTAACATAACTTTAGCAAGCAACTCAAAATACAGATCATATGACCCATGTTTGACATCGAAAAGTTTTTTAGAAGAGAAAAGAATTCAAAACTATTTCGTGGTGCAGGCAGACGCAGAAAACTATGTATGTCATTCAAGAACCAAATGTGGCACTTACATAGAAGGAATACAAGGAAGTACCTATCCTCAAATGAGTCAATAACATTGGAACAAGACTGCCGATTCTCCAGAGGCTCCCAGGTGTTGGCTTCCTCCGACCAGCTGCGCCTGCAAACCATAAACAAAAAATAAATACTCTGGCCCTACAAATTCTAACAAAATCATGAAAAAATCCAACAAATTGTTGAACTTACCACTTAATCAGGTATTGCACCTCACTCTATTTTGTAGAAACAACCAGAAAAAATACAAAAAATTAGCCCCGACAATGATGGAATTGTTCATATGGAAAAATGTGTGATAATTAAAATTACAATTAAAATAATAAAAATGATACCTTTCTGACTCTCTTCCAGCAAAAGCCTCGATTTTGTAAAATCCCTCATCCAGCTTGGGACGCTCCCCGTCACCGTCCTCTCTCTCTTTCCACTCTTGTCGTCCTCCTCCGACAACAAATTCACGTACACATCTTTCTCTTCTTCCGTCTCTTCCTCCTCCTCCTCGTGCGCGCCACCTTGTTCCTCGGAGACAACCCTCTCTTCTATCGGCTTCTTCTCCCTCTCCTGTTGGAGAGGGGTTAGCTACTCCGCCATGGGCTGATTGATCAAAGTCGGAGAACGATCACCTTCTGAACACCCATCACCGCCGTCTGTAGCCATTGGTAGCTGTGGTGGTGAGTCCATAGAGAGTTTATTTTCCTCTCCCTTCATAGCACTCTCTCACTGTACTCTTTCTTTCTAAATGCTTCTCTCTCTAGTTCTGAAAATGACTCTACTCTTTCTTTCTAAATGCTTCTCTCTCTAGTTCTGAAAATGACTCTACTCTTATATGACCAAAAGTTGCCTTTATATAATGCTTAGTTTCGTTTGTTATCCCCTTTATTCCAGTTTTTACTTTCAGGGAGAGGATGGAAAATTTCAGATTGTAAGAATATTATTTTCTTTATTTCTGAAATGGGAATCTTTTACGTTTAAAATGGTATATTGACGTGTCAATAAATACATAGTTTATCACTTCAAAAATATTTTCCTTTTAAATATTACAAATAACAAATTTCAAGAGATTTTATCAATATAAAATTAATATTGATAGATTTTCATTTTTAATTACCATATATAAGATTCATGTACTTCCACTAATATATTTAATGCTCATTGACAAAATAATTTCAAAAATAATTTATTTTACTTAACAACAAACTGTATTAATTAAATAGTATCATATAATATGTACTACCAATGTTGGATTCAGGGTGGGGGCACTGGGGCCCCACTGACCCCACCTCTAATCCTTAAAAGTCCCAAGTTTATATATACATATATGTAATATATTTTAAAATTTAATTGTACATGTGAAGAATATTTACGGGGTAATAATGTTGTGTTTGTATTCATGCTCTGGGGTACATTATATAGTAGTACAAAGACCT
>JAULKK010299965.1:0-12650 GCA_032355705.1 Rubia peregrina
AGAGAAACCTGACTGATACCATGATAGAATGTAAAACCCACAAATAATTGTGGCTGTGTGTATTCATATATATAGTGCGTACAAAGGGTATACAAGATAGAATCAAATATGGAAAATGATATATACAAAACCAATCAGAAAGGGTATTCATTTATTAACCTGATTCTAATTGATCTACAATTCTATTAAATAATTAATAACTTTCATTTTTCTTTTGGTGGGGAGATGCGGGGATTTTATTTATTTTTGGATAGAAAGTGGAAATATTTAGAAATTCAACTATGTATATTAATTAGATAAAAACTTACATTTTGAATGATTTATAATATGATACGTGACAATCTCATTTACACGACGACAATAAAGATGAAATTCGAACAATTTTCTCAGATGCAAAGCGAAAGTTACATTAAATGGTAAAATGATCCTCTAGTATCGAACCAGCTAGTAACCTCGACCCAACCTGAGAATCAATAAAACGTCCCGACTCGAATGACCATAAAAGCAAGCAACAAAGTTGGCGTTTCTCATTTGCAAGGCGCATGTTCGTTAGAGGGATGCGAGTAAAACACAAAAGTTTGATAATATACTTTCCTAAACAATGCGAAGATTACTACACTGGTGCAGGAATAGGACATTAACGAAGGTTAAAATTGGGGTTAGAAGGCTGTTCCGACCACTCTCTTTGACACTACTATACAATCGGATGCCCGTTGTGTGGAGGTTAAAGAACTGTCTTATAAGCAGTTTTGAAATTGGAACTGCATTCCGACGTTAGTTAAACAATTCCAAAACACTACCAACGTCAAAACTAGTCTTGAAAGATAATAAATAAATTTGGACTTTCCATTTCTGTCAAAATCAGAAAACCCAAATCGATTATATCGTCCCCATCTTTATATCAGTACAAATCGAAATTCATCTTCAACACAACACAACCATTGTCCTCCTCATATTCGACACTTATATCAAACACACCTACAATCAAACTGGTGTGGTTGATTCCTACGAATCCATCTACATATGTTACTTTAGCTCAAGTCTCCTAGCTTCAATTTTATCCATTAGAAGGATTCAATGTTCCAAGTAGTAGACCATTGGCATCATCCAACCTAACTCCTCGCCATGGATTTGGGCCATAGTAGTTACTGATGTATACTTTTAACTGGGATCAGTTCTATGATCAATAATTCTGCCATTGCAGACTAGTGTACGTCGAAGTTGCTAACTTGCTTAGTGTACCCGTCTTAGCATTAATTGTTTGTGGAATGTGAGTGATCCTGAAATGCCCAAAATTTCATATCAGCCACCTTATCTTTGTTAGATACTTGGCCACCTGATTTTTTCCAACTTCGTAATCACCAAACACTTAATGGTCAATGACTTTAGAGTACTTGTGTATGCGGACGCTCTCAATTCCAATTCGCATAGCCATATAGACTTTGTTAATGAGCATTTCTGATGTGCCCGAGTTATACTTCAGTTTTAGCACATATTGAACTCTGAATGTAAGGGAATAAAAGCTTAGTGTTGAGCTTATTGGATGAATTTATCCTAGAAGGTTTAGGAACAAACTACCTATTTTAGTTCCTAAGTCTTGTGATTTGAAGAGCAAAAGATGTGACTAGGTTTTAAAACCCATTTTGTTTCATGATCCAAGAAGAGTTGGTGTTCATGGGTAGTATTTTTGGATTCACCTCCATGAGTAATATAAAAAAGACTCCTAGAAATCCCTAAAAGGGTTGATGGTTCACCTGTAGTGATGGAACGAAGAAGAAACCAGTACCGATTTCGCAGACTGTGAAATATGTCTTAGTCTATGAAGACCACCTAGAATAGCTGAATTTTAGCGTTTACTTCTTATTTCTTGGACTCTATATACTCTTCTTATCCTATTTTAATGGCCAATGCCTGAATTTTCGTTCCAAAAACCCTAGGTTCTTCATTTTTTCATCTTTTCTTTCCATTTTCTTGCAATGTTTATGTGTATGATTATGAATTTCTTTATGGTAGGCTAATCCACCCTTGGGAATAATTGATTAGCACTTCTAGCTCTAGATTGTGAGATATTGATTATTTTACTTTTAACGCTGATTATAAATTGGGTTTTTTGCATTTGTTTTGTATATGATACATGAATTGACTAGATATACAGTTATTTCTTGTTTGTGTGTTAATTACTTGCTAGATCTTGAGGGTGAAATCCCACTTCGTTAATTGTAGCCAACTAGTAGCATTTATTATATGTGTATTAGTGTACTCTTTTATTGTGGGACATCAGTAGGTGTAAAGTTTCTACATGGATACTGCTATTTTCGAGTTAAATTTATGGCGCTCGTCTGGGTTATCATTTGAAAGGATTATTGAAAGTGCCGGTCACTCACTTTAACTATATTGGAGGGAGTGAGAGAGGTATCTCCAAGATAAATGGGAGATAACTCTCTACAATATTGGTTTACACATCCCTAAACCACGTGAAATACAAGACAAAAGACACGCCACGTAACCAACGAGCCTGACAAGGGAACATAGAGTACAAATGGCATGGCATAGGAATGACTCCACCTTGAGAAGGAAGATGGTCAGCAACCATGATCATCTCAGCAAAACCACGATTTAGTAATGATAGGAACAACGTGGACCATGATCAACGGGGATCACACAGTTCACTATCTATAAATATAGAGATCTATGACAATAAGACAAGTAATGGTAGTTTTCCAAAAACAAGTCAATGTAAATCAAAGTACTGATTTAGGCATCAAAGATGGATCCATGGGACCCCCTCCCATGACCTTGTTTTGCAGGACAATTAAGTGAGCATGCTACATCACGCTGATTCTAGTTATTATGTTGGACCAGAAGGATTTCCCCGCGTCAATGGCGTCGTCTGTGGGGATCATTTTTCTTTCAAATATCTGGAAAAGTTTGGACTTCGTAACCAAAACATTGATAAATAACTCGATTAGTAAATAGGAAATATAGAGTCATGCAACAAAAGGAAAGACAACCACAAATTTCAAAAGGTATACAAACAAGCGTTACTAAAATTCAATCCCCACTGACAAGGTACACTCAAACACACTAAACTATATGAATATAGTATCATTGATAAATGAGTTGTGGTCCATTACCCCCCCCCCCTCATGCCTTACATTCCAAGGACATAGCTAAGTCAAAAAAATTAGTCTTGGAAATTAGGTCTATCATAAAGAAATAGTCGTACGACAAGTACCAAGAAATGTACAACAACAAAAGCTAAAACAAAGCTCGATTCTAATGAGCCAATAAAATTCCTATCAGTTTTTGTCTCAATAGACCCAAGACATGTATAAACCAAAATATCACAACAATATAACAAATTTCTTAATCTATTATATTACATCAAGGAATGTCACATCGTTCCAAATAGCAAACACACTACAGTAGATAGAATAAGAAACTAAGACTAATGTTGCGGACTAGCCCTGGTGCATTGGTCATCACTTCCTAATAGAGCAGCTACCAAGCAGATTGCCACAATGTCAACTAGGGTGTCTCTTCATAAAAAGGGCACCCAACCTGAAAGTAATCAAGTATGCCAGGAAACATTGAACTGCCATCAGATAATTATTGTTCTCTAGGCATACTTTACTCAGTTCGTGCATAATTACGCCGCCTATGCCTCCTAGAACCAAGCCGCCACGAGTCAAGGCCTCTCATTGCATCGGTTTCTCTCGGGCCATGCAAATGGTGTCTGGATGAGATGGAGATTCACCATCATCCTCCACCTACACTACAAGAAATAAGACCTTTTACCTCGGTTTTACAGGGTTTTTACCATTGTTTTTAGTCCCAAAAACTTAGATAAATACTGGCACAGTAAAAATTACATTTTTTACCTCGATTTATAATCAAATACTTTTTACCTCGGTTTTGGACTAACGTCGATCCAAGCAAGAAGACAGACGATGGGAGACCATTACTGCGACTTCGTTTTGACCAACTTCGGCATGTATTCTAACCACGTTGGTTAGAGCATGACAGGCGATGGGAAAGGAAATACTGTGACTTTACGAAGGCCGACAACGTCACATACACTTGTAACCAACATCGTGCGTTATGGGGCCGTTATGTCGTATGCATGCTGATGTGGAATAATGACTAATACGACGCTGTTTTGATAGGGAAATTTTGCAATAAAATACTGACGACGGTTGGTGCGAGTCGGTAATATGTCATCGCTGTACCAGTTTGTGCGACGTTGCAGATTAATCATTGAGACATACGTTATCTACAATATTATAATGTTTTACATTTGATGACACAAACAATAATTCGTTGTTAGTCATTACATGTTTAATATTCGATAACTCATGAAATGGTTAAATGGCATACAACAATCAATTGTTGTTCAATTAATGTGGAAAGGAATCACATGACAAATAAAATCAACATAACTATCACATATATTATAGATATATGTTACAAACTATTAGACTACATAAGGTTGACATGGATTTGATATATTAATATTATTGAACCTCAATTTTCTTAATTGTACTGCATTAACACTGTCAATGTGACTAGTGAGATGATTAGTCCATCCATCTACATTCTAAAAGTCCATCGATAGTTGTCTTTGTCCTATTACAACCAATCAACAAGAAACAAATTTATGTTAGGAATGGGTAGTCCCCAAATCAAATACACATTATATAGTCATACGTAGATGACATAATCTCAACCAAAAAAGTGTATCTCTACTGCTTGTGTTCGACATCGCATACATGTGACATTGATGTCACACCGGCTGATGTAAGGACCAACGCCATACATTCATAGTGATTTCAAACATTTCCTAGACTTGTGCGATGCGGGTCTTTTTTCGGTAGCATATCGCAAAGACCAATTGAATGATACCTATGTCACACATTTAAAGTGTGTTCCTACAAAAATGTAATTATTGTCCACAACCAACCCAAATCTAAGCTTTTTTTTCCTACTACTTACAAACATGGCATTATCTTGACAACGCAAACACTATAGACCATATATCATGTAACACTATCATCATACTTCATGAATATATTCAATCTTTGTTCCAAGAAAAAAAGAACATATACAAAATCACTAGTAAAATTGCAAAATGAACATGGAATGGATGGAAATCTACCTCAATTAATTAATTTAAACCCAAAAATGCTCTATTCTCGTAAACTTGGTGATGTATGAGAGGAGCAATTTGATTGAGCACTTTAATTGTTGTAATGGTGTGAAAGGAAAGGATCTTGTGGAGTTGGGTTGGAGATGTGAAATGGATGTTGGTGCTCAATAATAATGAGATAGAGTAGGGTTTGGTTGGGGGAAATTTTCGGCCCAATTTTTAGTTCCCACTAGAATTTTCAGGCTGACTGACTTCGCTTGCGGGTCAGTTCTTGTTTCATTCTAGTCGAGGTGCTTGCGATGTTGCATAGATGGACCATAGTGTAAATTTCAAAAAGTGGCGTCAAATACTGTATATGAAGATTATGGGCCCTTCCATTGACCAGTTGATGACCAAATTGGAACAACATGGTTGTGAGAATTTGAATTAGATAAGGGTATCTCCAATTTTGCATTTTGACTTCTCCCACTTTATTGGAGGGACCTAAGTGCAAAACGTAAAAAAGTTCATCGGTTCTGCCAAAGTCGATTATGATCATCCCAGAAAGGAGCTTTGTCATCCCGAGTTGAACTTATAATAACTGAGAGTAATAAAGAAACTGGCCTGATCCCACAGAGAGTTCCACAAGTTCTTCCGAATAACTCTTGTATACTTATAAGTAATCATCTATAATTTACTCTAGACCACGTACAAGCGATTTTTAAAAATTGATGGACGTAATTTTAATATTATTTTTATTTCATAGAAAACCAAGAATATGTAATTTTGTGTGATTCAATGTGATGGTAATTATCGTTCTCATAACACTTATCATAATGGTATTCATGAAATACAAATAAAAATGAGGGACAATTACCCCATTTTGCGTTCCTCTTAAACAATATGCATACCTCCATATCAAAAATTTGTCCTTATGTTTGGGTGCAGAGCTGAAGCGTAGGGAACATTCAGGGAAGTTTGGGCCATAGTGTAATTTTTTAAAAGTGCCATCAAATATTGTCTTTGAAGATTTCAATCCCTTCCATTGACTCGTTGATGCCTATATCGAAACAACATGATCGTGACAATGAGAATTAGATAAGAGTATCTCCAATTTTGCATTTCGACTTCTCCAACTTTCTTGGCGGTACCTAAGTTCAAAAACTAAATAGTTCACCGGTTTGTGCCAAAATTGATTCCGATCGAACCGGATATTAATAAAGTGCATGGACATTTATAAATTTCAATTAGTAGTGTCTAATATGCAATTAACTATTATGAAAGTCAATTATATACATTTTTATCCAACGCATGCTCATTTGTTATACTAGAGGGCTAAAAAATTTAGGCCCACATTCAGTTAGCCGACATCGGTCATAGTTTGATCATATGTCGGCTAAGCCAAATGGTGTGCGACGTCACACATGCCGAGGCAGAATTAAGAAGGGTTCAAAATGAATATATATATATATATGTGTGTATATATATATGGAGCCAACCTTAGAAATCAGTTCAAACTCTTAACTTTCCCACGAATTCCAACAGTCCCCCACCCCTCTTCTCAAAGGTATAGTTTTTCAATTCTTTTAAATCCTTCATTTTTATTTGTTTTCCCTTTAAATTGTTATATCTATATGGTCTGTAAATAAATTGGTTTGTATGTTTTTGGTTTTGTAGTTCCTATGGATTAGTTATAGTGTGAACTAACCTTGTATCTATGTTTTTCGGACGATTTTGTGTCAATTTTTGTTTTACGAGCATGAATTTTTCTAGGTATCTACAATTTTGAACATAGGTAGTTGGGTTCAATGCGACATCGGTGGCATATCGGTGGTTCTTTTTTATGCGATCGTTGTACGATGTCGCTCATTCATAGTTATGTTTTTATCAAGAATGAGATGTCACGCCCATCTCAGTTAGGTTATTGGTGTAACCGATAGGTTACAAAGTCGGTAACCTGAGTTTAAGCTTGCTTTAAGCTTTTAAATGTGAACTCATTTGTCTATCGGTCTAAACGGCTAATGAGTGATGTCACACAAATATGGCAGCCATGCCACTATTTTGGACTGACATGTACATGCGATGCATGGCCAACTTTAACGATTAATTGTAGCCAACTGTTGGACGTCTGTATCTTTTGGGAAATCTGTTTTCGATCGGCATTGTATATCACTTTGGTCACGTCATGTTGTTATAACCTATAGCATCTGCAAACCAATTTACATCAATATATATATATATATATATATTTCATCAAGATAATATGAGTTTCAGGAATCATGGCTCACAATGAAGGTTCCACAAGTAGCTCCCCAATAGAGGTGAGCGATTTTTTGTTTGGTTTGCTACATTCCTTTTATTTGGTTACTATATAATCTTGTTTAATAAGTCAAAACTGTCATTGACCAATGTAGATCTTGATCGATTTAGAGGAGGAGGAGCGCAGTATTCATTTGGCGACTATTCCACATTTCACTTGTATCTTAAACGACCTTCGGTTGTGTTCCATTATTGGTAAGTCCTACCCATTACTCTTATATTTAATTTTCATTTAATATATATATTTTTAGATTACTTTCATATATACTAACTGTATTTTTATGTTTAAAATTGAGTACATCCCAAGGCAAATCGTACCAATCTTGCCAAATGTCAAGACCCCTGTTGTGTTGAGGTACCATGGAAGACAGTGGCACATGAACTATTCGGGGGACAGGGGGATCAAGACTCTGTCCCCAAAGGGTTTTGTTGAATTTCTTGATGCCCACATGTTGATTATTGGAGACACGTTCTTTTCAACCTGTTAGATGGTTATGGGCCGATAGTGTTGAAAGTCATCATTGTTGGGTCACTATTTTAGTTTTACTAATTCATCCCTCGAGTAAAGAAAAAAAGGAATTTATTCAAATTTTGAACATTTGTTTAATTAAGAATATTTGTGGAATGTTATTTTAATGTTATTTAACTTTTAATCTTCGGTTCCGAGATGGCTTTAAAACCAATACAATTCAACGCCATTCTCTACAATGGCTTTAAAAACAATTACGAAATACTTTTGTTGACCAAAGTCAGTCATTTAAAAAGAAATTAACCTCTAAAAGTTCTAGACTGTAACATACCAGCAACGTCGGTCATGCATCGCAATACCTGTCGGTACAAACGACATATTATACGAAATCGGTTGTCCCCATAAAATTTTATATGCGACATTGTACGCTATTCATTAAGAACATTTACTTCAATTTTTAAACCTCTTACTTCGGTTAAAAAATAACTGAGGTAAAAAATATATTATTTACCTCGGTTATTCTTAACCGTGGAAAATAATATCTTTTACTTCTAAAAAATGAGGTGAACGAACTTTTTTACTTTGCTTATTTGACCTAAACCAAAAAATCTGAGGTAAAAAAAGAAGAAGTAGAAGGTCCAGTTTCTTATAGTGCTCGTTGTTTGATTATCCCAATCGCCGATCCTAGCAAACACAAATGGTTCATAACAGTAGATAAAAATAGAATAGTCAAACTTCACACTTACAGCTCGCGTGAGCTTTCTTAGAAATTCCCGTAAGGGACGTTAGCCCAACCTGCGCCGCAACCAATAGAGATAATTCTTCCAAACAACCATCCAAGAAGGATTATCACCAAATCAATAAGGTCTTTTGCACAAGATCCAACCACCCCTGGAGTCCCACACTATGTTTACCATAAGAAGTTTATAACTTACACACATTCACAACAACTTTAATAATAACACATAGCCACTAGAGCACACACACAAAAGAACTTAACACAATTCACTCCAAAAAAAACTACAACTGGCGATATTCTGTAGTATGGTCGCCTTTTGAAAAGACTCTATAGGTGTCGTTGGAATACCCACAGGATCTCGATCAAAGTTAAGATTTGTATATTGCTCAATTTCTTGCTTCTAGCTACTAAATAGTAGATAGCGGCAAGCTAGGGTGTTGTCCTCATAGACCTAGAGGCTTAAGTGATAGTTTTGCAAAGTACACAGTCGAGTGTCACCCTAAATGTGTGTTAGGAGTAGAAAACATTGGAGGGGGTGGGGTTGAAATAATTAAATACTGATAATGAGCATAATCTAAGATAACAACCCTGGGATTTCCCTCGATCTGTCATACCATATCGGCTTTACCCCCTCCTTAACTTCTCACCTCCTCCACATATAGGTAGAGGTGTGATTTAACTACCACCTTTAGTCCTTAATACTGGAGTTAATGAACCCGTAGCCTAATGAAGTAAATTAAACTCGGTTGCAGCATGGTAACTTTAAATGTCACCCAATACTCCTCAGAATATAATAAGCAATAAATAATTGCAAACAAAAATCCACCAAAATCTCACAATATACACGCCCAAAACCAACTCGTATGACCATCCCCTCAGATGCATCTAAGCACAAGCAACCACATAAGCCTCCAAAATGCCCATGAAGTAATCTGGAACCATATTGCAATTGATACTCATACACACTAATCATTCTAGGCGGAAGCCTCACCATGACATTACTAACACAATTAACTTTAACCTCACAAGCAAACAAATAGGAATGATATTCTTTTAGCATAGTTACGTCGGCCAAGGTATGAACATGACTATAACCTGCCATTATTGGACAACAGTAAAGCTATCAATTTAAATACTATTTGTATTCCCTTATGAAGAAACTTAAACGATACTTAAGGACAAACACTTAGTAACGGTTAATGCACTACCGTTAAATTAATTGTTACCTCCCCTTTTATATTTGAAATTAAACCTATATTCTTGGGCCACTAACAACCATTTCCCAAGAAAAAAGACAACTAAAAAGCTTAGTTACATCTTCCCATATATCTTCACCCGAGAAGCCCATGCTCACTTTGCCACCAATTTCATATCTTTGCTCCTCAATATTCTTTTAACATAAACTTTATCATGATTAAACTTTCCTCATTTCAATACAAAATATGACAGCTTAGCTCGTAACGGTTCCTTAGCTAGGGAGTTTATGGTATACGCCTCCCTGAACCACGCGAAGTCCAAGCCAAAAGTGAACATCATGTAACCAGCTAGCCGGACAAGCGAACATAGAGTACAACTTGCATGACGTAGGAGGGACACCACCTCAAAAAGGAAGATGGTCAACACCTATGATCATTCCAGCAAAACCACGATTTAGTAATGATAGGAACAAAGTGGACCACGATCAATAGAGATCTTGTAGTTCACCGGCTTTAAATAGAGATCCAGGATAAGAAGACAAGTAATGTCATTTTCTGTAGACAAGTCAATGTAAATCAAATTACTGACTTAGGAATTGGATTTGGATCCCGGGGACCTTTATTTGCTGCACAACCAAGTGAGAATGCTACACCGTGTTGATTTTAGTGAATATGTTGGCCCAAAAGGATTCCCCCACATCAATTATATGCTTAAATGTCATAGAGTTAGAATCACATGTCAATAACCACTGAATAGGTTGAAAGTGTAAATCAATTGAACCCAAGTCATGTATCTTTTATTGCTTTTACAATGTTAGTAGTTAATTGTCACTTTACAACTCCCTCACTATTATATTTACGGAATTTTAAGTTTTATAATATATGTTGAAATACTTAAACTAGTCTCTTTTCCCCCCATTGATACGATCCCTACTTATTCCTATATTCTTAATTGTATTCAGAGGTATTAGGTGTTTGAAAATGTATATTTCAAACGTACAACGATGAACTTCCAGCTTCATACTCCAACTCATTGTTTGTAAGGGGAATCAAATAGCAGTTCGTACTTGTATTCTTACCCTTCTGGGATTACGAGCAGAAGATATGCCTTACACCCTTCTTTACATGACACACCATCTACAAAAAAAAAGTTCTAGCAATCAATCAAACTTCATGTTTTTCCCTTTGGCACTTGAGGTCTCCAACTTTTCTTACTTCTGTGATTGATTCCTTTATTCTTCTGTCATTTCAGCTAAAAAAGTTTGACAGAGCCTGCCCATTAATAGATATCCTCAGTTGAAGTACACTTTGTACATGCCAAATTCAACCGCTTATTTCATCAATTTTCCCGATGCTTCAGCTTTATAAAGGATATTCATGATAGGTTGATCTATGTATACTATAACTGTATGGCTTTGAAATTAGGTTCGCAACCTTCTGGCAGAGTGTAGTAATGCCAGAGTTAATTTTTCAATGCGTGAATATCCTTTGGTTACTCCTTGCAAACTATAGCTTATGTACTATACTGGGATCTACCTAACTTTTTCTTGGCCTACCAAAACCAAGTTAATTGAGAGGTAACTTCTGTATGGAATGTGTAACCAGTGGTTCATTGTGCAATGTTACATTTATACCACGTCTTGTTCGCTGAACGTACTTGTTTCATCCAGAAAAAGTTTTTTTTTATTTTGGTTCATGTAGCGGCTTATACCTCGCCCTTCTTTTCCAAGAATTATTGGAAATCAAATTTGTTTACCCATGGATGGAAATGGTTACTTTGTATATGTTTCCATCCATTTTATTCATCTCTTTCTCTACTGTTTCTATTAGCTTTCAGTTTTGCTTGAGTAGCGTCTGCGTTACGTTATGGCCTTGCTCTATGCCATAGCTATTCAGTTTGGTCAGATGGATATTGTGGTTAGGTGTATACTCTTTTCCTACATTGAAATTACCTATTTTGTGACTTGATTCTTATAAAAAACACAGTAATAATCTTTCGACTCTTGACTGGTGGTTCTCTCATTGGAAAGGGTTCACTAAACAACTCTTTACTGTTTCACCAATTTTTTTTCTTGACTTTGTTAGAAATGTCTTGGGATATGAGGTGTTGTTGGACCTACATATTTAATCCTCTTACCAGTAATGCTCATTCCCCTATATTTTTTATTCTCTTGCTAGTGTTCTCTCCTGTCTTTTTTTCTCCTCCTTCATTTTTGAGTTTTCTGATGTTCACTTCCTCAATTCAAACAAAATTTTCTTATAGCTTCTGGAGGTATCTTGGGTTTTCCAACATAGCTATAGTAAACTTATTGTAGAACTCTCTCGATCACATTCCATTCATAAAATAACCCAAGGGCATTTGGTACGTTAGGTCACGAACTTGCAGACTTTAGGAAATAAAGAGTTCTCGGTACTTCGCTATGCTTTCTCTGGTTCATTTTACAACATTTATTAGGTATGAAAACATAATTGTGAATTGTTTCTTTTGTTAAAATCTCCCCAATCCAAAATCCAAGCCCATGTTTAGATGCTTCTTTTTGGTAAGGTATTGTACCATGTGATCACAGTCCCTGCCAAGATGATGGAAAGGTTTTCCATACAAGTTGGATTTGCTCATCGTGAAATTGCATGCTATAGAATTAAGAGTGTAGGAATTCCCTTGGTCCTGTCATCCCATCATGTATTTTCAAGTGATGAGGTAGATTGAAATCTCTTGCCATTCCAAAGTTCCACTAGTTTTTTGCCAGGAAAGAGTGTTCCATGTCTTCTTCCGCAATAATGATTTTAGGCTCTTTGATGTGC
>JAULKK010299975.1:0-12649 GCA_032355705.1 Rubia peregrina
CCTTTAGGCGTTGAATGACTAAAGGGGTCATTAGTGAGGTTTAGCGAGAGATGTTCGAATTCATTCTTGTAAACTGCTATCAACAAAGGGTGGAAGATTTATCTTCACAACAAGTAGTAACAGTGTTGAATAGTTTATATGTTCACTGATATATAGAAGGCTTGTAAGTATATGTCAATTGCCCCCAAGATCCCAAAATTCGTGTTTAATCTCATTTTAGTGATTGTTGCTTAATTAGTAGATTTGTATGGTTTGTTAATTTAACTTGTCTTTAATTTGATAACTTAGAAAAACTAACTCAAAACCTCCCTCTTCATGTGCTTATATATATACATATATATATATATGCATATATTTATATCTAGCGTAGTATCTACCATTATATGAGCAAACACTTAGGAAAATATCTTGTCTCCGTGGACGACCCCAACTTGCCATTATCTACTTAGTTGTAGTTAAGAGAATTTTAGGGCTTAAAGATAGTAACTTTGAAAGGTACAGCGACAACCTCCCAGTTATGGGTAGGTCGAAGTGAAGTAGAAAAGATGTTGTTGCTAAAGCTGGTGATAATAAGATGAAGGGAATGAAAATGGTTCTGTGTCCGAAAGCTTAGAAGTTATTGCAGCCTTCTCCTTCTCCTGGTTTGTCTTTGTTTATCATTTTGAATATTTGGTGTTTGGCACATTTTATGACTTTCTGTGTGTATGCGTGTAAAATATTTAGTCTTGTTGCTGTTGACCTTTTGTTTTCTCAATTTTTAGTAAGATATTGTGTATGTTTCCTTTTATGATGTATAAGTAAGATCTAGATGTGTTTGATTGTGTTTCATTACATACATTTGTTTGTTTTTGAAGTTGCACATGTTAGTATAACAGATGCATTAGTTAGTTAGTTTGTGATTGAGTTTTAGAGTACGATAGTTATTGATATTTATGATGTGCATTTGTTTAGTTAGGTTATTCATATGTTAAGTTTAAATTATGAATTAGTTATTCATACATGTATTCTTTTGATTTGATTGCATGTATTCATTTTATTATAAGTTACATATGTTGGTATATTGAATACATTAGTTAGTTATATTGTGTGTGGCCCCGAGTATATTCCTTATTGACAATTACTTTTAATTTAGGTATATTGTGCATTATTTTTATGAAGTCTTTCATATTTAACTTAAATGACAAACAAGTTATGCATATACTGTTTCTGATTGTGTGGTATATGTAATTTTTAGGTATTTCTAAAGGAGGTAAAACTATCTTTGAAAATAAGGAGCCTATAAAAGTTGACGGTGATTGTAGTTTTCCTTTATTAATTAATTTATTATTTTTGTGCTTTCATATATGTTAAATGTGTAATGTTGTTTAGGTGTAAATCCATTGGTAAGGAAATAAAAAAGGACCATTCAGGAATGATCTTCTCTTTAGAATGAGCTTAAGAAGACTGAGAACTCTTATGTTTCCGGAAGTTGTTTTAGTTTTTATATATGATCTGCCTAATTTATATTCCATTTAAAACAAATCTAAAGTCTAATTTTGTAATAAATTTGGGACTTAATTGGAAAGAAGTCGACATTTTATGAATTAGAGGGCTAGGATGACTTCACGTGTTTTATATACTAATTATTTAATTTATGAAGTGTTTTACATCATATTGAAATGTTTGGGTTTTGAAGAGTTCGAGGTTTGAAGAAGCATTGAAGAAGTAAGAAGATTTTGAAGAAGAAGACCAAATATTGAAAATTTGGTAGAAGCTGGACAGAGGCATCTCGTGGGCCGTGACATGTATTGTGCCCCACGATGATAAAATATGGTCAAAGATGTTAGTCAAAGCAATCTTCGCGGGCCGCGACACATACTGCGGCCTGCGACAGGCGAATTTCAGCTCACTTAGCTTCTTCTTTTTTGGAATATTCTCTCTATCTCTATCTCCATTCCTTTACTTATCCGAAACTTCTCTCCCAAAAACACTAGTTTTAATTTATTTCTTACTATTTACTCTATTTTTACCGTGGATTTTTGTTCTTTTGTTATGAGTTTAGCTAATCTAGGCTAAACATACTCTTGGGAACAATTGGTAAGCATTTCCAGTATAAATATGTGAGATTTGGTTTATCCTATTTTGTTCTTTGATTATCAAGTATGTTTTATGCGTTATTGTTTGATTAATGCATGATTTAGACTAGGTTGATCAACTAGTTTATGATTGTGGGTTGATTATTGCTAGGTTTTTTGACAAACCCCGGAAGAATTTGACACAACTACCAGAGAAAAAAACGTATTTTATTAAAGTGTTAGTGTAGTTCTTTGTGTGTTTTGTGTTTTTACTTGTTTGTTGTTGACGTTTTCTTGCTTTTGTGATTGTTACTTAGGATGATAAGGTTGTATTGCTTTAGTTATTGGTTTATGGTTGATACTTGTACCAATAGACAAGAACTCTTGCACTACAATCCCGATCTTTTGGGAACAATCAGGAGATCAAGGAGACTAGCTAGTTATGCTAAATAAGGTACTCAAGAAAAATCCAAAATAGTTACACCAACTATGGCGGATGATACTTGAGGGAGCTCATGATTCCTAACCTATAGGAAACCACTCTGCATCATTTTCCCTCTTCTTCAAGAAAATGCCTCTTGTGAGCTCAAGTCCGAGATGATACACGGTTTACCATCTTTTCATGGGATGAGTGGGGAGGATGCAAACAAGCACTTGTTTGAGTTCCACCTCATGAGCATGAATATGAAGCCAACCGAAGTTTTGGAAGATAATTTCAATCTAAGGGAGTTTTCATTCTCTTTGAAGGATGCGGCCAAAGATTGGTTATACCACCTCCCCCGGGAAGTATAACATCGTGGATGGAGATGAAGTAAAAATTACTAGAGAAATTATTTTCAGCATCTAAGTCGACGGGTTTAAAGAAAGAGCTAAGAAATATCTCTTGATAGTTAGGTAAATATTTATAATGAATACTAGGAGAGGTTGAATAGGTTTCTAGCTAGTTTCCCATACCACCCGTACAAGGAAGGAGACCGGGGGTAATTAGTTTCTTTTCTAACTTTAATATGGCGTGTTCAGTGGATCTATACTTATAAGCAAAGTTGACTTATTTTAAAGGTAGGGGAAACCAGTTTCTATTGTTTCCTAAAAAATAACTTCTTTTAAATTAGACAACTTTTTAGGAGTTTACTAAACGCTAAAATAGTGCTTAGCTTGTAAGCAAAACTCATATAAACCCTACCAAACACACCTATTAACTTAAGTATGGTGTTAGTGATATGAATCTCTTTATAAGAATGATGATTTGTGAAAATAATATGAAACACAATTTAATTGATGGATCCCAAAAGCCTTCTTTCTCAAGAAAGACCTAACTCAAGATTACAATTGAAAGACACAACTTGAACTTCAATTACACAAGGCTAAATTCTACAATCCAACACTACTTGAAAGAATAAAGAGAAGTAGAAACAACCAGCTACACACATATTCTGGGGTTTTAATGAGTATTAAAAGAAACTCGAACTGTTAACAAGGAACTAGTTTAGGAAGCCTATGTTAGAGACGGTTATTTCGTCCATTAGACGGCGGTTGTCAATTGTCTATAATTGAATCATGCATCAACATTTTACAACTCGCTGTAAAAGTAGTTCTGAATTTGTTTTCAAGATTTTTTTTAAAGAGCTATTTTTCCATGTATCCTAACACATGAATTTTGGGTGAAATGCGATCTGGTATATACATGTCCCACACATCTGGCTTAATCTACACAAAACATAGCCAAGAAAACCTAGCGAACACATATCGAGATATACGGGTCACAAAGCCACAAGTCACGAATAACAAATCGGGACCAACACTATTTGTGCAAAGAATTATCCGGCAGCCACCACTAAGGTCACGTACGTGATTACCATGAAAAACACAGCTAAGAGATCGTGGCCTACACTACCTACATAGAGGAAGGTCATACAACCACCACGATGGCCACGACCAGCACGATCCTCGTGCCAAATGCCACTCTAATAATAGCTGCCCGAGAGGCCTATAAATAAATGAGAGCTTGAGGTATTAAGCTAAGTAACAACTATAAATTAGAATGATTATATCTAATAAAGAAAAATACGGACTTATGAATCATAACCGTTACCCCATGTTTTTGGTTTTAGGAACCAGGCCTTACGGTGCTAGCTTGATATATGCCAGGATCGTCACTATTATTTGGGAAGAACAAACCACATCACTGGTAGCGTCTTTGAGGAAATTTTAGTTTTCATCATTTCTTTATGTCATTGTGGCAAGATCCAGAAACGTGGCAAGTCGAGCAGAAAATGTAGGTGTGTCACCCGATCAGCTGCTAAACTCACCGGCCAAAAACAAGAAATTCCACAGAGGTGGGGACGAACAAGAAGATGATTCCCCTTTACATGGATAAACATAAAATGAGTTTTTGTGGTGTTTCTTGAGGCTAACATAGAGCAGTTCTACTCGCAATTCATCCACTCAGCAAAGGAGAATCAGAAGAAGCCTGAGGAGAAACATAGAAAAGCAGCAAGCGAGAAGACACCATGATGACTTCAACAGAACCCGGGACTGCAAAGTAGAGGAAGAAATTGAGCACTCTGCAGTGGGAAGACTTGATGAATTTTGCAATACCAAAAGGCTTCCAACCGCCTACAATGAAACGGCAGACCCTAAGAAGTTTATAATATCTTATTGTAGTGGTGGTTGTGTCATGTGCTTCACATGAATTGAACATCAAATAAATCGGCAGATGCTTATCAACATTTGTGTCATCGAATATTAAATAACCGTGCCATTGACCGTAAAATATGATAATATGTAAAGACTATTGACGTCTCTGAGCTAAATGACCGACATTGTACTGATTGCTACCACATGCCATACTATCGACGTTGGTCAAATTGATGGAAAACTAATGTTGTTGATGCAAAGGAGCAGCATCGATCACATATTTGGGTTGACCAACTGTAAGGTATTATGCTAAAGTGACTTCAATGACACATTCATTAGACCAAATTCAGTTGTGAACATCACCGTCAGTTATAACATAGACCAACTAACGTCGCTCCTTCTTCGATCTTAGTTTCAGTTACAAACTTTTTACCTTGCTTTTTTTCCCAGAAAAAATCAAGGCAAAAAAAATACATTTTACCCCAGTTATGAATCACAATAAAAAGTGGACGTTTTACTCGCACCACTATTTAGCTCGGTTCTTTTAAGACAAAAAGACCAAGGTAAAAGTCCCCAAGAACAAAGGTAAAATGTGATGTCTCTTGTAGTGATAAATTGACACAATCCAAGGAATTGAAGAACAAGAGAAGTAATACAAAATAGGAATAAATGAACGAGAATTTTGAAAGACAACCAGATAAATGACGGTTTTCAATCTTTAGATGAAACTAAGAATTTTGTTATACATAGCAAAAATCCAAAGAAAATGTGAAATTAGGTATTTGATGAAGTGGGGGTCTCCTGATAGGTGCCCTGTCTATAAGCATAAATGTGATGCTGGTCACAATAATAAACGACGTCGTTAGGCGATAAATGCATGCAACGTTGGTCATTCATGTCTGCGAGAGTGACGTGCGACATCGATCACAAAAATAACTGACGTCGGTAAGCGAGAAAGACGTGTTACGTCAACCATTTATATCATACACATCATATGGACTAATAATGTACCTACATATGGCTACTTCCTGAACACAACCCACAAGATCAAACCTCCCAACTAGCCTAGGAATGATTACAATAGGGAGAGATGTCATTTAAAAATGGAGAAATCCACCAAAGCCTATTTCTTCAACATCATTCTTCTACTCAGGAGTGAGGGAGCTGATTACAGACTTCAGCTTCGAAGAGCAGCAACCACTAGAGAATTGTTTTAGCAAACATAAAACACAATTCAATACGAATATCGTAAGCATACACAATTTCAAAATTACTAATAAATTCAGGATACTAATATATGCAAAATGTAAGATAAAATTTAATAAACAAAGAACCATTTTAAACAGTAAACATCCACACATAATTTATTTATTAGAATATCATGAATATTAACATATGCAATATTTAAGGAATTAAATTGTATTTTTTGAAAAAAGAAGAAGTTAGATAGGTATAAATAACAAATACACTGTGACTATTAACATATGCAACATGTATAAAATTAACTACAATTTCTTATTAAGTATGACACTAAAGACATGCATAGTATAAAAAAAGTAAATCCAGAATACTATTAAATGCAACAATTTATAAAACAAATACCTGATATAAATATACTAGAAGAAGACTGTATACAAACTTACTTGTCACCCTCCTTATCGACACGTTTAACGACCTGCTTCTTCGGACGATTGCACTATTGTTTCATAGGTCTTCCCTCAGAAACAACACTAGAAGCCATTTTTCAAGAAGGCGATGCTTCACCAACTATGCTCTCCATTTTCCTTTTCACACCATTTTTTCCAATTTTCTGCTGTCCATTTAAGGATTTTCCATTACAATCAACTTCCTGTTTCTTCGACTTCACCTTTAGTTTGTCACTGTCCTTACAACCATCTTGCTTCTTCAACTTTTTCACCAGACCAGCTGGGGACTTACCATCTACTTCATTCGCCTTCTTGTTTGACTAACCAGCTAAGAACTTTTACTTTCGAGTAACAGAAGATGTTACAAAAAAATTCTTCATTTTCTTCTGCCTTTAGAAGACATTACCACATAAGATACATCATCCTCCCTAACATGTTCACTCTCATTCCGATTTATCGTCCAAGTTCCCAAAACATTGCTCCACAAATGCATCAACTTCAGCATCAACTTCTTCTACAACTTTTTTCTCTACAAATTTACCACCATAATCTCTACCAATTATAGCACACTCAACAACACTAGAACTACTTTAAACCCTGAACTGAGCCTGTATCATCCATCTCAGACCCTTAGATAGCCTTATCTACTTCATCAGAAACTACAACCCCTTCAACACTAGGAGAAACATTAGTAATCATGGAACCCAAAACCTCATTTACAGCCTCCTTCACTACCTCACCTACTAAAGAACCTCGAATCTCACTAGCTATTTAAACAACCTATGAATCCCCACCCTCAATACTTTTGAACCCTCACCCACCTCTAACCCTCCATTTCCCCTTCCCCCCCTGCCATGTTCTTATCAACATAACCCTATTCTCTACTCATACGAAGAACATCACCCAACAAAGTATCATAATCAAAATCTTTGAAATCGTGAGATGATCCAAAATCATCATCCTTGATCTTCTTTACCATAACTTTCATCTTCCCCTTATTTGTCTCCTTAGGAACAACAACTAGAACCTCTGGAGTTGCAAAACCTTTTATTCTAGCCGACTTACATACCAATGCAGCAACTGTATAACAAAAGAAAAACATAAACAATATAAGCATATTACAAAAAAAAGAAATGAAAGACATAATCACATCAATGAAATCCAACATATATTCGGAGGTCGTCATCGTGTCTCTCAAAGAGTATTTACAGGCCCAAATCACGGCTAACTACTAAATAGTAGCTAGTGGTAAGACAAGGTCGTCCATAAGGAAAGTGAGATTTTATCGAGTGTTAGATGTAACTGAAAACACATAGAGAAGTCACTCTACGTGTGTGGTAACTAAATTTTGGAGGTTTTGATTTTAGAAAATATTACGACTACTTTAAACAACTAAATTACCAAACAATTAGACTGAGCAATATAAATAATAACACAACTAGCACAAAAGATGCCACTAAGATGATAACGAGTCTTGGGCGCAATTGGTTTACATTACTAATCATCCCTTGATCATCGAATAATTATTTTATTTTTATGCATTAACCACATATTGAGGAGAACTTGTCTCAACACCTTTCGAGGAGACATTTCGCACCTCTCTTCGGTTATAGTTAGAATGGGCGATTAACGCCACATAATAACCCTTACCCTCATATCACTCTAGACGTTCGGCGTCATAGCCTTCCCCAAGAATAGAATAAACATTAAATGTCCTACATGCTATAAATATCAGGATAGCACAATTGTATCTACTAATAACGACTACGAGGATCGACATTCATGCTAGACGTTATTAGTGAGCAACATTGATAATTAGTCAAACTAATTCAAATTTATCTTAAATCTAAGAAATTTTATTAATCAATAATAATGATTAGTTGTCACACCCAATTACAATCTAACATTAACCAACAATAATCACATTGACAAAGAGTCTAAGTCTTCCAGGTTTGACCAAAAAACCTAGCAAACAATCAAGCCACAATCATTAAGTAGTTGATCACCCTAGTCAAAATCATGCATTAATCACTCAAGAAAGTATAAAACATACTTGATAATCAAAGCACAAAATTGGATAAACCAACTCTCACATATTCATACTAGAAATGCTTACCAATTACTTCCAGGAGTATATTTAGACTAGATTAGCTAAACCCATAACAAAAGAACAAAATCCATAGTAAACATAGATTAAATAATAAGCAATAAATGAAAATTATGGATTTTGAGAGAGAATTTTTGGATGAGTAAAGGAAGAGAGAGAGGGAGAGAGAGAGAGAGAGTATTCCAGAAATGAAGAAGACGAGTGGGCTAAAATCTGCCCATATTAGGCCACGATATATGTAGCAGCCCGCGAAACTTTCTTTGACCAATATCTTTGACTGTATTTTTATCATTGCGAGATGCGGTATATGTCATGGCCCACGAAGATGCCTATATCAAGCTTCTACCAAATTTTCAATATTTGGCATTCTTCTTCAAAATCTTCTTAGTTCTTTAATGCTTCTTCATAAATTAAAACACCACACACTTAAACCTTTACTTGTCCTCGAGTAAAGATGATTAAGGTCTAAGGTGGTTCCTAGATTTCCTACCCCCATAACACATTCAAAAAATTTCCCTTGAGGATTCCTTCAACCCTAAACATGAAAAACTACCGATCCCCATATTTGTGACTAAAGGATTCTACCCAAAAAATTCCCAAAGAAATATTGTACCCAAGTGAGGTATTCATCATCCAAAAATAAGTTAAAAGAGGTTTAATCTATCTAAAAGTTTCAAAAGTGGGAAGATGAGCCTTCAAATGTTTTCATTTCTCTTAATTTCTCCCATTTTGCCTGGGAGCCCTTTCGGGTTTTCATCCTAACTTCTAATTATTTTTGCCTCATACCTAACCTTTTTCCACACAATTTAGGCCTCTCGTTTTTGCATGGATTTCCCTTTTGAATTTTTTATCTATCCGGGCCCCTCATTTTTGCCTACGTTGCTTGTGAGCGGGTTTTCAACTTAGCGAGATTAATTTTTCATTTTTCTCTAAATACCTCCTAAGAAGTAATTAATTGTAGTGGAAAAATGATCAATATCATATCAAGCATATGCTAGTAATGAGAAAAACTAATTCCCCCCACGCCACACTTAAAATCTAGCATTGTCCCCAATCAATATAAATGATGAAAGAATGAATGTGGAATAAAGGAAGAAGAAAATACTCAAGACTAGGGCCGTGAAGGTCCTGCTCATCCCTAACAGCAAGCTTGTCTTTGGGCCTTCTTCTCCTGCTTGTGAGGTCGGCGAACCTTCGGGTCACCAGAAGGGTCAGTCATATGAGGTGAATGCATCATGGAAATGATGGTTCTGAGACCCTTTTCCAATCTACCAAATATCTATCTCCCACTTGGTCATTTATAGATGATGGCGTTGCTAAAACTGCTGAGTCACATCCTAGTGAAAAAAGTTGAGTCAACCTTCCAAATGAGTAAGCTTCTTAGTAACCATGACATGCTGCTACTCAAGGTGGTACACCCATTGGCTAAGATCGAGTGCAATGGGTTGGTCATCGTGGGGAGGTGACTCATGGCTAGGTGGTGGTTGTGGTGGCTGTCAAAGTTCACAGTCTCCCGCATGGAGGGCATCCCAAAAGTTGTTCCTATACTCGGGGTCAGGGTCAATAAAATGACTGGTGACCGACGTGTCCTCAGAGATGGCCACTCCATCGAGCTGGGGTAACGTCATGAACATGACAAGATTTTGACCCCCCATACAACCAAATAAAAAGCATCCCGAGCGTTATACATCATCTTGGCATCAACGAGCTTGTCAAGAGAAAGGTTATGACCCCACATCATAGACAATGAGGGTCACTAACCCTCACGCACTGATCTTCCCTTTGTTTATCAGCAACAACTCGAGGCATCGCTGGACCCATAGGTCTACCCAATTCGGATGGCCCTATCCCGCAGACTTCATCGCCCAAAGATACTTCACATGGAAACAAGTTCAGTGAGTGACCTCTCCATGACCTAACACCATCATTGATGGGCAAAAAAGCCAGATGGGCGATGAGTGAGCCCTTATCAATACTATTTCTCGCCCTCCCAGTGATTGTCGGCCAAAAGGTCATCTTGCAGAAGCCAGGGTCATTGGCGAAGTCAGCACCCTCGTCCCAGGCTCCCATCCAAAATTTTGGGACAAATCCTTATAAATCAGTTCATATCCCACATCATTCAGGTGGATTGAGATGTAGTGACCATCCTCATATTCCTCTCTCGTAAACGTGGTGAGGAACTCGAGTGTGAGGCTAGTATAAGTCAGCACACTCTTGTGCTAAAAATATTCCAACCCAACCTTCTTCAATAATGTCCGACTAAGCTCTCAACCTTAATTTCTAATTCAAACGGTTATGATTGGAAAACTTAGTCGATAGAAGGGTCCGCTTAGGAGCGACCAAGTTTTCCCACCTTGTGGCATATTGACCTGTGATGTCGTTCAAACCCACGTGGTCAACATCGGGAGTACGGATGAACTAGCAGCATCAGTAGTACTACCTCTTTTAGGAGCCATAAGTAATCATAAGATCGATGGGAAGAGTGTGGAAAGCACCAGTATGTTCAAATGGATCCAAGTATGGGTAAATTTGACCAAAAAATCTATGACCCCCAATTTTTAGGGTTCTTAAGTTTTTAAATCAATTTTTGGAGAAAATGGCTATGAATCGGGCTGGGCGGAGGAAGTTAGGAGGAGAAGAGAAATGAGGGGAAAAAGTGTGTCACCCTTAATACCTGCTTGTCACGGGCCATGGTATATGTCATGGGCCGAAATGAGTAACCTGTCTCTGCCATCCTTTAGTACTATATTCATCGCGTACCGCACTATATGCGTGGCCTGTGATAAGTAATCTACCATACCTTTATTTTTCCTTCAAAATTCCATATTTTGGGCTCCAATTCATACAAGAATTCCCTATTATCCTACAAAATCACAACCAAAGCACACCAAGCATGATCTTTCTCTAAAAAGGAAAGAAAAATCTAACAAATTACGAGACAAAATAACAAAATTGATTACATCATATCATCTAAAAAACAAATATTTATTTCTAACAAAGACAAATATACAATTTCATTAATGGAAAATCAATGGTTACCCAAATGATCAAAACCAAGTTTATTTAATGTCTCCTGCATGACTTATGAACAAAGCATAATTTAAGCTACATCAAAAAAATGTCATGGGTTGCATCCGGATGATCAAAATTAGGTTTATTTAACGTTGTCGGCACAACTTATGTACATTTGAAATATTCTACTCACTAACCTGGTCATCGAGAAGGGTTTTCTCGACTAGTCTTGGTTGGAAACTCTCATAGAATCCCAAGATGAAAACCCCTAAGTATTTCACTACTCCCTCCCCCACACTTGAACTTTGCATTGTCCCCAATGCAATTAATCAATAAAAATCATGAGTGGGAAACAAAAATGTAGTGAAGCTCACTCATGTGATCCCGAAGGGTCCCTTCTGGAGTACGGAGTCTCGTACTCTCTCTTCTTGATGCATTTATTTCCTCTCAATAGAAATTACATCTCTGAAACCTTTGAGCTTTGAGATGTTGAATCTTTTGATCAATTGTTCAATGGCTTCTTCTTGGACACATGATTTTTCATCTACAATGGGAAACTCCTCCTTGGAATTTAGCCTACTCCTAAAATCTTCCAACTGCAAGCTCATTCCACCCACTGCATGGCCAATATCCTGCATAATTCAGGTACAACTTGAAAGTTGTTCCCCGATTATCGGAATTGGTAGAGGACATATGTGAATATCTAAGTACGACTCACTGGAACCCTAAGTCAGGTCTCGTTGTCATCCTCCTCAACATCTATATCTGGGTTTGATAGAATTCTGTAGAAATACTTTTCAAACCTCAGATCAGGGGCTATGAAAAGGTCCTCCTGCACCGTATCCTGATTGATAGTTGTACGCTCTGGCTGGGGGAGAAAAATGAAATTTCACATCGAGGAGCCACCCTATAGCCATACGAAGAAATTCTCTAAATTCATGATGGCCACCATACCCTTTTTCGCCAGCATGTCCATCATTCACCATGTCCACGAATGACCCAAATTTTCCACTGCAAATGAAGAGGGAACCGGATGGCCCAAGTGTTGGGCTAGAAGTCCAACCATACCTCCTATAGGAATCTTGCCACCTTTCTTGTTTACCATATTGGGAGGCCGTCACCGTGCCTCTCAAAGATAGTATTTATATGCCCTAATTGCGGCTATACTACTAGAAAGTAGATAGTGGCAAGTC
>JAULKK010299986.1:0-12648 GCA_032355705.1 Rubia peregrina
TATTTATCACTTAGACAGTGAGCTGATCAAACTTTAAATAAAGCTAAAGCAGTGCTTACTAGGGCTATCAATGAACAAAAGAATTTTTGGAAATACAAGGCAAAGATAAAATGGTTAAAATAAGGTGACAATAACACTAGGTATTTCCACAATGTGGTGAAGGAAAAAAGGGTAGGCTTAGCATAACAATGATAAAAAAAACTCTGCAGGTGTTTGGATAGAAGATGCTAATGGAATTGAGCAGGTGGCTGTCTCTTATTTCAGAAATCTCCTAACAGATTCTAATGCACCAAATGATGGAATTTACTACTCCCATTTTCTTTCCCAAATACCTAGACTTATAACTGATGAAGATAACTCCTTTGTTATGAAACCAGTCACTATGGAAGAGCTCAAATTTGTTGTCCTGAACATGAATAAATTAAGTAGTCCAGGTCCAGATGGGTTCTCCTCCTGTTTCTTCATAAAGACTTGGTCAATTATTTCATCTGGTTTACTGGCTGCTTCAAATGACTTCATGTCAAACTCGGATATTCCCAAAGGGATTGCTAGTACATGGATTACACCCATCCCCAACAAGGAAATTTCATCCTCTTTTGATGAGTATAGACCTATTAGTCTTTCAAATGTCTCCAATAAGATTTTCTCAAAAATCTTAATGGAGAGACTAAAGTCATATATGCATAAACTTTTTTCTCCCTATCAGTCTGCTTTCCTTCATAATAGAGACATTTCTGATAATGTCATCTACTTGAAAGAAATGGTTAGATTCCTAGATAGGAAAAACAGAGACCCAAATTGCATCTTAAAATTGAACCTTAGGAAAGCTTTTGATAAGGTAAGTTGGCCTTTTCTTAATAGTATTCTACTTTGTTTTGGTTTCCATGGTCGTTTTGTACATCATATCATGACGAACCTATCACAAGCTTGGTTCTCGGTCCTAGTTAATGGAAATCCAATTGGGTTTTTCAAAGCTACTAGAGGAATCAAACAAGGTGACCCTCTCTCTCCATTTCTTTTTAATCTATTTTCAGAAGGATTCACAAGGAGTTTATCTTTCATCTTTGAAAATGGAAAGCTACAGTACTATTATCTTCCTAGAAATGCGATCCCAATTTCCCATATTTCATATGCGGATGATAATATTATATTCATGAAAGCTACTAAACTAAATCTGACCAGACTGAAAGCTTTCCTAGTGGTTTTTGAGAACACATCTGGACAACAAATTAACTATGAAAAGAGTGATTTCTACACTGGCAAGGCTGCCAGAGTGGCTAAAATTAGGCAAATTAAATCCATACTGGGTATGAAAAAGGGATCCTTCCCATTTACATACCTGGGATGTCCCGTTTTTACTGGTAGGGTTAGATCATTCCACTTTCAACCCTTGATTGAAATGATAGATAGACGAATCAATAACTGGAAGAACTTATGGCTATCTACGGGGGGTAGGATTACACTTAGTAACTCATGCCTATATTCACTTTCCCAGCATTACTGGGCTGTTATGAAGCCAACACTTCATATTATAAGGCTAATCAAAAGTTGGCTTTCAAGATTTTTCTGGGGATCCACTTATTTAAAGAAGAAAAGGTCTAGGGAAAAAATGGGGGAATTTATGCTATCCTATATTTGAAAATGGCCTAGGTTTTAGATGTATTCAAACAATAGTGCAGGCTTTTTCAGTTAAACTCTGGTGGAAGTTTCAAATTGCAAAAGCACCATGGACTCTTTCATAGCATCACTTCCTCAAACAGCAAAGACTTCCCAAAACTGGAAGAGAATATGTCAAGTGAATGTCTATGCTGAACAACACTCTAGGGTTTTATATGGTATAGGTACATGCAATTTTTGGCTATCAAACTGGACTGATAGAGGTCCTCTTATTGATTTATTTGATCAAGATACCTCTGGAATCCCTTAGATTGCACAATGGCCAATTTCATAGAATACAAACACGATTTCTTATCTGTAATTGCTTCACTAAATGACATACCTTTACTGACTTTTCTGCAGGATGCAAAAATTGTACATAACATGCAAGATAGGCTGATCTGGAAGCCAGAAAGGAGGGGAAACTTCACTTTCAAATATACATACAATTCCCTCCGTGATAAAGGAGGTAACTTTTTTTCCCTTTCTGCCTTATGGAATGGTAGAATACCTAAGAAGGTATCAGTGCTCATGTGGGGAACAGTGAACTGTCTTTTACCTTTTGATAATATTCTCTCACATTATGGATTCTATCTCCCTTCAAAATATCATTTTTGTGAACTCGTGGATTCTCTAGACCATTATATGAATGAATGCAGTTTGGATGTTGAGGTGTGGAGGGGAGTGAACAGTTTAGTAGGTATCAGAACACCAATTTTCAGTACTATATAAGACAGAATATCTTTTTATCTTTCAAAATCAGGCTTTACCCCAATTCATTCTCAGATTATTCACATCATTGTGTCTTTCTCAATTTGGACTCTATAGATGGCTCGGAATATCTACTTGTTTGATAATAAGAACACAACTGATGCTCTATTACTTAGGGACATTCAAAGATGATTTACAATGCATATGAAGCTAAACCATTTTACATAAACCATGATTTTGACATTGAACTCGCTTCTGCTGGCTGCTTTCCTTTGTGGCTGAAACCACCAAAACCGAATATACAAAGTATAAAATGGATTAAGCCTATCTCTGGTATTAAATGAAATGTGGATGCCTCATGGGACTCCAACACACATGAGATAGGTTTAGGAGTCATTTTTAGAGATAAGACAAGTTCTTTTGTGTCTGCAGCATGCCGTTATACAATGGCAAACTCTCCAATTCAGGCTCAAATGCATGTTATTAAACTAGGAGTTAGCATGGCCTCTATGTATGATAAGCCAGTTCTATTTAAATATGACTCCCTGCAAGCAGTATCTATGATTGGAAATCCTGAACAAAGTCCTTGGGAGTTATATGAAATGGCAGATGCCATTCATAAAAAACTTGGCCACGTGATCATTACACATACTCTCAGAAAAGGTGATACTGCGGCAGATGAATTAGATAAATATGCTATATCCAAAAAGGTGAACTCCACTCTCACTCTCACTTACTCCCAACTTTCTGATAAAGTTAGGGGGCTGATCTCTCTGGACAAATATAGGACTCAATCTTTGCGAGTTACCCAGTAGACTGGATGCTACTCATGCTTTTATTTCGGCTATTACAGGTGACACACGGTGATGTAAAGGAGATTACAAGACAATAGATAACGAGGCTCAGGAAACAAACTCAATTTTGGGCTATTTGCGGACATGCCTGGACTACAAGGCAACACTGCTACAAAGCTCCTTCTTGGAAAGACCCGATGAACAATGATTGATCTACATTTTGTTTAAATGGTTATTCTTGATAACATTATTCTCTTAAATTATGGTTTAAGCTGATAATCTCCAACACCTTGTCTCAATGTACATAACATATAATCTACTCTAGTTTCACTTCCTTTCCCGGTCCGGCCTACCTTATACTAACACGGGGTGTGTAGGTATTTGAGTAGGAACAACGGGAAAGTATCAAACTATATATTTGTATTTTTATCTTTTATTCCAAGGTTTAGGGTGCCTATAAATCCCCTTCATCTCCATGAGATGATTTAACCAAAAAAATATTCATCTTCAAAGCCTTCACATTATTCAAGCCTTCAAGCACTCCACAAATTTACTTAGAGTAACTTGTATTATTTACTTATTACCCCAAACTTACTTAGCCTTTAGATTTTGGGATAGTATTTAAAAATAATGATTGCTCCTTCAAATTAAATTTATTTATAAATTTATTTATTTTTGTTTTAAAAATTAATTATTATATATTTATTTATTTAATTACAATTCGGTATTTGGTTCAGGTTTAGGTTTGAGTTTTAATATCCAAAACCTATCCAAAAATCATATTCAGAATTTGGTTTATTCAATTCGAATATTTGAAAACCATATATTAGATTTGGTTCAGGTTATTCGAATTTGGATAATTCGATTTTCTGTTCGGTTTTCAGTTTTTTGCCCACCCCTAGAGATGGCGTCAAGAATTTCCACTCGTTCCAACTTATAGAGTGGAGTGTTGGTATTTGAAGACCCTTCTCCCCTTGGATAGGGTTAAGGTGGAGCTTGTCCTCCCTCGGTTGTACCCATGTGGTTGATTGTCTTCTTGCCAACGAAAGTCAGGATAATCTCGGTACCTTGGGTTCAAGGTGTTTGCATATGGATCTTGCCTTTCTCCTCCTTCGTTCCCCTAAAACCCTTGTTGTTGCCCCCTAGAAAACGGTGGCCTATTTCCATTGTTATACTCCAACTCTTTCACCTCCTTCATATCTTCCACCATTTTCTAGCAATCGTCCGTGTGATGATCAAGATTGCAAACTCCGCACACTTTTGCTTGTTGGACTGCCCCTTTCATGAATTCCAACATCATGGAGGCAAAAACTTTGACTTGCTCCTCTAATTTAGGGGTTTGAGATGGTTCATCCAGGAGCTTCACCCTAGACCGCGTAACAAATTGCCTTGTGTTGTTTTTCATTTCTTTGAAGAGAGTCATCGCCTCCCTTGGGCTCTTGTTGTAAATCGAGCCATTGCAAGTGGCGTTCAACATACGTATATTGTCATCGCATATCCCCTCAAAGAAATAGTAAACTATTTCCTCAATCCCACCCACTTCTAAGGTGGGAAATACTTTTCTAGCAATCTACGCTTCATATCCATCCATGATGTAATGCAACCAGGCAGAAAATATTGCCACCAATCTTTGGCCAAATCCCTAAGTGAGAAGGGAAACACCCTTACATTGTAGTTCTCCTCCGTAACGCCCTCCGACTTCATATTGGTACACATTAAGTGGAATTTTGAAAGATGCTTATTTGGACCCTCTCCGACCATTCCATGAAAAGTCGGCAAGCAATGGATCATTCAGCTCTTAAGTTCACACGCCATATTAGGAGGCAACGGTGGGAAGATAATGCAAAGCGGTTGATTCTCCAAATTTGGAACCATCAACTCTCTCAACATGCAGTTTTTCTCGGCCGTTTGTTCTTTATCTACAACTACTTAGAATGGTTCTTGTAGAACTTTGGCCTAGATCTTGTCTTCCTTATTTTCTTACTAACTGTGTAATCCGCTGGACTATGTAAAACTCCCATGTTTTTAGCATGTGTATGTACCATAAACCAGGAATAATAAAATGGCCAACTAAAATCAACACTAGAAAAAGGGTTAGAAGTAACCAGAAACTAGTAAGATAGCTCAACAATAAAAAAACAATAAAAAATAACACTAAATACTTAACTTACACGCTATGCACGCTAATCACTGGACCGTTAAACTAACATCCTCGGCAGCAGTGTCAAAATTTGACCCTCCCCTTCCTGGTGTGTTGTTAAACACACAAGAAGAGGTTGCCTATGTTTTAATGGTCAAAGATAAAATTTATATGTTGCTCCCGTTCCTACTACTAGCTGCCAATAAAGGTTAGCGGGAAGTATCGAGATCATCCACAGAGATGTTAGGAATCTAGAAACTAGCTACGCACAACCGTGGTTGGGTCGTCAATCAGACCATTTGTTAGGAATAACAAGTATTGTGAAAATAACCATGGGGGAGATTTTAACCTATCAACTACTAGCATGCAAACACAATAATAAACTAAAGTAACTAGCACTTGGGGAATATTTTTGCGCAACATGGTTAATGTTATTTCGATCATAGATTTTGTCAAATACAAAAACTAAACCCTCTTCTAGTGTATGAGTCACGTGGTGTGGACAATGGTAAAACATTCCCCTTATCTATCACAAAAAGGTGTGCATATAGACTCTTCCATCATCCTCGCCTCTGCAACTAGGAGAGTGCAGCAAAGGCTATAGCTCATTACTCAGGTTTGATTATCTCCCGTGCGATTAAGTCCTAGGTGGAACACCACAAATGAAACTACCTCTGGGCCTACAAAGGAAAAGGAAATAGCCATCTTTTTTATGGCTCTAGGATCAACAAGATGATTCCTAGTTTTTCTACCCAATCTACCTCTACCCGCAACCCTTTCGACCTCTTTGGTTGGATAACTAGAGCATGGTCGATCGTGATGATTAACAACGGAAAACTTCATGCACATTTCCAGTTCCAGACTATCGTCACCCTAAGAGAATCTAGGTTTCCTTAACCGGGGGGTAGCAATAGTGCACCAATATGAAAATAGACTTAGTTATGTGCCAACAAAGTGTTCTAATCATGCAATTCACTAATGTTGAAATCAAGCCAACATAATGATCACAAAAACACATAGAAATATGTAGATATAGAAATATCACAAAAAGAACATTAACACATGAATACAAATATAATCCCCAAGTTTATAAGTACTCCCTAGACATTGAATCCAAATATCTCATTGTATTCATTGCCATTTGGGCAAAAAGGAAAATAAAAGATGAAAGACGAAATCTAGAGAGAAGGAAGAAAGCTTCTCTTTCTAAACTACTCTTGAAAAGAAAAATATGAACATAAAACATAAACCCTAATTGGCCTTGATCTATATATAGTAGTAGTAAAATGAGGTTGAATATAGGCCCAAAAGTGGCCAAAAACCCTAGCAGCAACAATTGGTGAGAGGTACATCATGCCATGGCCCGTGGTTGTCATGCAACGCAAGGCACCGGGCCTGACATGAACTGTACCTGCCTTACTGATATGGGGTGCCGGACAACGCTGATCATGCCAGCATGGGGAAATGACACTAACACATGCCATTTTGCTTCGTTTCATTGCTACCCGTGTCATCCATCGCAGGATGTCGATAGGGTCTTTTTTGCTCCTTCTTATCCATACCATGCGTTGTTGGGCGTGCCCCATTGGCTTGATGCTCATTTTTTCAGTACCTCGATATGTCCCGCATCATTCTTCACACCCCGTGGACTGATCTTGGAATTTGAGAAGTCCCAGTCCCATACTTGGAGTGACAGAGCCAGCCAAAATGAGAAACCAGCATGCCAAAATCTGACACGACTCATGCTGGTTGATACGGGTCTTTCCAAGACTTCAAAACATGGGCCGTGCTTTCTAGTATAGGTCGTACTAGCTCTTGGTTCTTGCCAAGCTTGCGAGGTCTGTGTCGGCCACTGCTATTTCAGTTGCCCAACTTCTTTGCTCTGCTACGGATAAACCGTTAGTCCAATTTGAGAGTTCTTGTAGTTTATTTCATAGCGCTTGAGAATACAAGTCCAATGAAGAAGTCTTTAAGTGGTAATTCTTCTCCGATATTTCCTCAAACTTCGTGCAACTATCGGGGAATAATTCTTCCGCTTTGGACTTGGCCTTTTGTGAATTCTGAATCAGTCTTTCTTTGTCCTCATTCCATCTACTACAATGATTTAAGGTTCATGGTCTTCAAATATTCTACCACCCTTGCGGGTGACCTTCAAATCTACTACCACGACTTGAGGTTTATGGCCTTCTACAAAAGATAATAAAAATAAGAAGTACTCACGAGCCACCTAATGATGAGATCAAAAGGGGGGTGATCTAGGCGTCCGTGAATACACATAGTATCCATTAGTTCCAATTAAGTCTACAAAACTCGGGATTTAGACAAGAAAACATACAATGGTTGTCTAAACCCTTTTCGTGCAAACCTAACTAAAACTAGCAATCAACCAAACAAAAGATGATAATAAATATGTTAAATTCACCGGCTAACGCATGTTATATTGTGCACATTAGTGAAAATGAAGAGCCTCCTAACTTCGCTCCGGTATTTTTGGAGAGTGAAGATGATAAAGGTGTTGATGGTGATCAGGCAGAGGATAAGGGAATGTAGGTCAAGGTGCTGAAGAAAACATTGCGGGCAAGATGAAGGTGGAAGAATCTAGCACTAATCACCAGCTACCACTTGATATTAGATAACATACTACTTACTTTTCCTTTACTTGATCACCACCTTCTTTGACTTTCCCTTCCTAAATGTGATCGTCCCCTTATTGTCTATCCATATTCCTTCATCACGGTCACTGCGGCCCACAAAATTGTGAAGACTACGATCATCCTCCTCGAGCAAAATGACCTCTTCAGATCCACAAATCACTGGCGGGCATCCGAAATCAATCACTTCCTCTAATTCATAAAGCACGTTTCCCTTCGACAACAATCTCCCACCTAGGATCAACAAGATCCTTGACATAGAGAACCTAGTGCGTTTGAGACACAAATATAAAGGGGGTTGTTCCTCCATCCAACCTGACTTCTATCGACAAGGGTGAAGCCCAATTCCTCAATGTGTTGACCGTTGTTAATATCAACCCAGTGACGTTTGAACACCGGGACACACATACTGATATAATCAATCTCCCGAATTTTAGAAATCGTGCCAAGTAGCACTTAAGGGCATAATGAGAATTGTCATCACTCTCACTTCCAACGTGCAATGCTTTAGAGACAAGAGACACTCCACTATTTTGAGTAACACTCTTATCATCCATTGATTTAGTGGAAAACGTAAATCCATTGATGTCATAGACGACATATGAAAGAAAAGTCCCTAGTTGCCTACGATCCAACCATTTAACCTTCGATGGATGTTCGCCGACATCAACATATTCCTACGACCATGAACCAAATGTCCTGGTATACAATTAAGGGACTTAAGAATCATTGAAATTAGGGTGTCCCACTCATATAACATCATATGAATGTCTATATATGAGAATACATCATCGTGATTGTACAGAATATATAGATAGGCAGCTGATAAATCTTCTGCACTCGGATTAAATAGTTTTCCATGTCTCACTCCTACACCTTCCAACCTCCCTTAGTGTATATCAATTGGAACACATACTAATTCAACTTCCATCATATAATTAGTGAAAAACTCAATGGCCTCTTTTGTCACGTATCGCTGCACAATGCTAGCATCTGGCCTATACCATTTTTTTTAAAGTGCTTGAAGATTTTCATGTACCTCTCAAATGAGTATGTCCATCTGAGAAAAACCAGATCACAAATATTTATCTCCCTCACCAAGTGGACCATAAGTCAAAAAATGAGGGAGGGAAATAAATTTCCATACAGAACAGAACTTTAATAATCATTACTTGCAACCTATCCAACTTCGATACGCTAATACTTTTGCGACAAATGATTTGAAAAACAAACAGATATTTGTGATGCACAATATTACATGAGAGGGCAATGCAGATCAAATGGCAATGACATTCAATTCGTGCATCAGGGAACTGCTAATGTTAAACGAGTATAAACCGGGAACTTTAACACTACTAAAGATCTCACAAAAATATTTCTTCTCTGATTGTGACATTGAATAGAAATCAGGGAGAAAATAACATTCATCACCGGTATTCGCTATCTCTAAATTCTCAAAATACCAAACTCAACCAAATCTAGCTTAGCCTTTAATCGGTCCTTTGTCTTCCCATGAATATTTAACAACATCCCAAACAGAGAATCACAAACATTCTTCTCAATGTGCATAACGTCAAGCCAATGTCTAACATCCAAATGCTCGGAATAAAGTAGGTTGAAAAGATGGAGAATATCTTCCAACTACCTTCAACGGAAGCTTTTCTTTTCTTCTTGCCAAAATCATTGGGTGAATTCTTTACACTTTCATAAATCTGTGTACCTAACCGCGGCACCGGTGTGACTCGTGCCTTCACTTTCCCATTGAACCATTTTTTGGCCAATCGCCATGGATGCCCCTCGCAAAGAAATCGCTTGTGCCCCTGATAAAGGGTCTTACAACCGTGTTTTAATTGACAAAAATTGGTGTCCTTCTCACAAACAGATGAAGCTAAGTGGTCTTTCACAAATACCCAGGAAAATTTTCATACCAACAAATATCATTAATTGTGCAAAATAACATCGCTTTGAGAGTGAAGTAATCTTCACCAAAACCATCACGCACTCGAACACCCTCATTAAACAACGTCAATAATTCCTCCACCGCCGGAGGAGCCAGATACACATAAATATCATTACTCGGCTGCTTCAAACTTGAAATCATCAAAGAAAACAACACATACTTACGTTTCATGGTCAACCAAGAAGGAAGGTTGTATATGACCAACATTACAAGTCAAGGGCAATGTGTGATACGCATATTACCAAAAGGATCCATACCGTCTGTACACAATCCTAACTTTAAATGCCGAGACTCGTTCCCTAACTCGGGGTATAGAGTATTAATTTTGTTCCATTTCTCGCCGACTGAAGCGCATCTTATCATATCATCTACCAATCGGACCCTTTCCGCATGCCAATGCAACAACTTTGCATCTTACCTACACGCAAATAGCTTCTTGAAATGATGAATGACCAGGAGGTACCATAACACTTTTGCAGGTGTCTTCTTCTTTGATTTCAATGAAACTTACGTATCCACCTCAATCGTACCTCTCTTCAACTGTACCGAGCCTCGCCGCATACCGGACAAGATTCTTGAACTTTGTCTACCTCTCCCTATACAACGTACAATCATTTTGGCATGCAGGATTTTTTTAAAATTCCAATCCCACTGGGAAGAGTATTGTTTTGGCGGCATACAACCTATCCAGCATTAAATTACCCTCGGGAGGCAAATCCCTAAACAACTCTATAACCTCGATCACAGACTTAACTGTCCAACCAAATTTTTTCTTCAAGTTCATTATCCGCAGAGTCGCACCCAAGACTAAGTTCTTTGAACCATGGTACAAAGGCATCCCTTTGTCATCAATGAAAATTTGTAACGACTCCGGATTAGCTTTGAATTCCCTTGCAATATCTTCCACCATTTCATCAAACTCAACGTTGTCATATAATTCATAACTCGTCATCGTGTCCTCTAATCCATTCGAATGAGAAGCATCCACAACTTCCCCATGCCATACCCAACGAGTGTAGCTAGTTTGGAACCCTCTCAATATAATATGTTCCCACAACTTCTTCCTCACTAAATATGCATCATTTATACAATATTTACATGGGCATTGTGCCCTCGAAGAAAAAAGTTTAGAAGCATGTTCAAACGCAAACTCAACAAAAGATTCACCAATTACATGTAATCCCGTGATTTCCAAAGATCATTACCAATTAGTTCATCTTGATCCATAATCCTAAAAGTCAATAAAAATGCAAGAAATAAGGATCCATTCAACAATAATCATACCCCAGCCAAATCTAAACCTTAAACGTGAATATGGATACATATGAAGAATTAAATACACCCTATATTATTTCAAGAAAATCAATAAGTACATAATTTGGTTAAAACTAACCTTCTCCAATGCCAAATGACAAATTACCAAGCACAAAACCTTTTATTCAACAATGGGTAGGATGTAAATGAGCTTCTTCTTCAAATATTTAGGGTTTTGTGGCATTTTATGCAAAATGGTCGTTATTTTTTTACATGCAGGGCCTTTTCTGAATTCGTAAAATCATTTCCATATTCATTAAGCTATGATAAATTATTTTCCGAAGTAAAAAATAAGAGCCGAAGAGTTTCCGATTTTGGAAATGTATCTCCTCTTCATAATACGGTCACCACATGATTTCCAAACTCATAAATACATTCATCGTTGTATTCCGAGTTTGTAAAGTGTCATTTTCAAAGGCAGTCCAACATAACTGCCTTTAATTATGTTAATTAAAGCCGGATATACCTCGAACCACCTTTAATTAACCCTAATTAAAGGTGGTTAATGAAGAACTGCCTTAAATTGACTAAAATCCGCCTTCAATTTGAAAGCAGGGATCCGAATCCATACATCTTATCTTGAAAATGCCTATTAAAGGCGGTTCTCAAATAACCGTCTTCCCTTACTGCCTTTAATAGAAGGCTCTCTACTTGAGTAATAATATCAAATCAATACCCAAAAAGGAGCAGCGAGTGATAAATACCAAGTTGTTGGAATTGTTGTTGTCAAGTAAGTGGCGAGTTCTTGTGAAAACAACTTTCCAGAGGCATCTTGGTAAGAGAAATAATTGATTAATTATAATCGATCAGTTGTCGACAAGGTAAGAAAGAATTGGGAGGGTTAAACGTACCTACTTTCATATAACTGATAGATACGTAAGGATTAATTCATCATTTCGCCTATGAACGATGTTTAACTAATGTGAGTTCTTCCGACCCGATTACATTCTTCATATATTTTCTAGATTTTTATATTTTTCATTATTAGTTTATATTTTATATTAGTTAATTGCATTATTAATTTTAGATAAAATCTTGAAAATTAAGGCATGGTGGGTAAATCAAATTTGTTCTATATTAGTTGGTAATTTTATTATAGTTACGTTTCTCGTGGGATCGACTCTGCTTACTACTGTGTTAATCTCATCTATAGAGTTTGCAAATTATTTTGGTGAGTGAAACGACGTTCACCAGCACCGTAATCATAGACTATCTTCGATGAGGTAGTTTGGAATTGGGGGATAGCTTTGGGCACCTTCAGAGTGTTTGAGAAGATTCACTGGAAAACAAAAACATAATAGAAAATCGTTAGCATTCAAGTACTCCCTCTGTCCCAGGTTAAACTGCACACTTCACTTTATGTCACTATTCACAGTCCAAGTTTGACCGCATATTTGAATAGATATATAAACTATAATATTA
>JAULKK010299997.1:0-12648 GCA_032355705.1 Rubia peregrina
CAGGTTTGCTCAGCTCGCCAAAAAGATCTTCTCCGGGCTTTCTTTGCTCACCGAAAAGATCTTCTACAGGTTTTCTTTGCTCACCAAAAAGATCCTCATCAATTTTTCTTTGCTCGCCAAAAAGATCATCTTCAAGATTCCAATCATGAGCCATGTTTCCTAACTCTACAAAGGGAAATTTCCAATCAATCTTTAGAGCTTAAACAACGAAGAATCCCGACTCGTCAAGGGATCAATTACACATCAATTATATCTTCCACCATTCAGAAGAGTAACAGAAATCAATGTACACAAATAACCAGTAAGGAGAACTCTATATCACCACCTAGCGAGAGCATTTCACATTCAAGATTACCAATTGACTTTTACATACTTACACGCACAAGGGTCCCCAAAAAGCAATCCAAAACCATTGTTCCAAACAGCAATCAACAGATCTAACATACCAATTAAACCATGAAACATATAAACATGGGAACAAGTAATTACACCGCAATTAGATAAGAAAATCATGGATTTGTTCATCAAAACCTATCCATCTCTAACATGCAAACCACCCATAAAATGAGTGCCATTTAGCATCAATTTCATCGCCAAACAGACAATTAAGAACAATTTGGAGATACGATGATCATTAAAACACTAAAATCGATCAAACAAAAACATTCAAGATGTGAAGAATCATTAAACCCTGATACTTACAGTGCAGAAGAAGAAAAACCCAGATCAGGAATCGAAGGAAATGGGGGTGTCAGAAAGAAGAAATAGAGAGGCAACTGGTTCAGATGAGATCTTCATTCTGCAAAGCCATGACTTTGAAGATACCAAGGTTACTTAACTGCGCTATCTGTTTCTGGAAATGTCCAGTTAGCTGCCTGCCTGTTTATATGCTCCTCTTCTAGTTAATTACATAGGGCACCCCACATATTTCATTTTTAGCACTTTGCCCCTTCAAAATGTTGAGTATTTGCTTTATACTCCAAATTTGACCAGTCTTCAGCACATATATTATTTAAAATTATCACAAACAGTAACAACCAGCATAATTTTCTATTGTGTTTGCCTTAGGATAGCCATTTCTTAAATCTTAAAAATTTTGTAACTGATGAACTCATTTGGATATGGATATGATCGCCAAGCAAACGATACCAAACAAGATTAGCCACATTACAAAGTATGGCCCTCAAAAGGTATAAATGAATTCGTGTTGAAACTATTGAGGTACGCAAGAGGCTCGTGGTAGAAAGTTGAATGTCCATTAGTTTTTTCCTCTATTTTGATTGGAACTCGCTTGGTAAACATACTTGTGGTGGATGACGTGTTTGAATTCTCTTCCGCGACTACTCCAAAAAGTGAAGAAAAAAACACTAAAACATGACCACTTCCTATCATCCACAAGTCCTCCAAACCCTTCTTTCTTTAGGAAAAAACACTGGATTAGTTCCTCCATCCAACTGTCCTATTTGAGCAAGAATCTTTGCAGGATTCCACAAGGTGCTGGCTCTGGTGCAGTGATTCTTCATGCATAATCATCAACTCTTCTGCGACCTAATTGTAACAAACAACATTATATTGGGTTTCTTTCTTTTTGCAACAAGGTTTAAACTTCGTAGATTCACTTCATTCACAAAATGTATACCTTTTCAATACTACCATCCTCAACATCAGTGTTGAAAGAAAGGAGCAGCCTTTCATGCAACAAGCCCTCCAACTCCTCCAGATTATGAAAATCTGCACTCAGTCAAATCAATAAACTGTAAGGACGCAAAAAGAACCCATCTTTAAGACCCCTTTTGGCCTAAAATCACATAATATTCGTGTATTCCAATATATATAATAAAGGGCTCAAAAACGCTAATAAAATCTCCAACAATGAAATGAGGGGTTAAGAGCGGAGTTCTAAGCCCTTCTTCTCTGGCTGGCGAATCATAGAAGGAACTTACACACCGACAAATATGAATTTAATGAAATATTATAATCGAAATGAGCGAACTTTAACTCAAATATGGCTGACATAAGACGTTATTTGTGGGACAGAGAGAGTGAAATACGTACTTTTCGGTTGAGAAAACCAAAAGTGGATTTCACAAGCAAGTTGTTGGGATTTCATGAGAGAATCATTTCCACCCCATTGATTTGTGACCGCCATTTGTAGGGCAGGCCATGTTGAAAACACCATTGAAATGCCTTCATGTAGAGAAGGAGAAGGAAGAACGGGGGATTCCATTGCTTTTCTACTTCTTGTTGAAGTATCCATTGGAACCCTTTTTTCTCTTCTTCTTCTCTTTCAACTTGGGAGTTTGAAGGAATGTGAGAAGATTGAATGGTAGAGTTTTTGAGTTTTTTTGTGCTTTATAGAGTCAAAAGCGTGGCGCGAAAATGGGATAGATTGAGATTGCGAGACAAAATCGGGAAAAAGGTTCCAAAAAACTTGCCATTTTTTGGTTGGAGAATATTTGAATCCAGCCTTATGAAAGGAGGAGGAAATATTTACCGTCTACGTGTGATATGGACAATTCAATTCGGACAAAGTCTTATGGAAAGACGGGGTTTAATTTTTATCTTTATTTCATCTAATTTATACTTTAAACCTGTCTTTCCATAACTTATAGAAAGACCGTCTTTCAAGAGACACACTCTTGAATTCGTCTTATTACGAGGGATTAATAGTGCATTTGGTCGATAAAGTTAACCTGTTTTGGAAATTTGGAAGGATGTGAAGACTATCTTTTAGTTCTTTATCAAAAATATTTTCTATTTTTAAATAATTTTATTTTTAGTAATTTTAAAATAATAAAATAATAAAAATTGTTTAGCTAATATATTAAGTGATATCTGATCTCTTACAATCAAGCATATATCAATTTAGCACTACTGATTAATTAAAAATCTTCAAATGGTGTCATTACATATTTCTTCTAAATTAAAACCATCCATTTTATCCACTTAATTTAAAGGATAGTTGAAATATAGCTGTGATAATCTTTTCAATCAGTCATTTAATAATAACCTCGATACTGTAGATTTTAGTGGAATTTTTGAACTAAAATTTTTTTTAAGAGTTTTTTTCTGTAAGAAATTCTGAATAGATGAAAATGAAATTTTCTGTACTCAAAATCTTTAAAATCCCATCCGAAATAGAAGAGATGAATAGTATATGCTGAAAAATTATTTTAAAAAATTTCTATAAGAAATTCTGAATCTCAATTACATTAGAGTAACTCAGTTTAACTCTTTTTATAAAAAAAACTATAGAGGTTGAATTAATCATAGGGTTCCTATTAACTTCACATCCTATGATGGTTTAAATTTAAAGAAAAATGCTCTTATAACTTGGTCAGTACTTTTTTTAAGTGTCCAAATAATTCTGAAATAGTCGACTATATATAAAAGGTAACTTCGAAAAAAAAAAGAAATTATCAAATTAAACTACTTTGAACAACAACTGACATATAGAAAATTTAATGTATAAAAAATAGCCTCTTACCCATGATGTAAATTTCTTCACCCGACTCCTTTGATAAGGATTCTTATAATGATCAAGCGATTGTTTTTGTGATATCGTCGAAATATGGCTTAAAATTGGGGGTAGCTGAGAGCAACAGAGGTATCGAGTTCGAACTCATCGTTAGTGACGATGATGTTAGGAAACACTCGATGTGGTTGGATCTATCAAACTCATAACGATAGGGTGTGAATGATTGGTATTGGTGGATCATTGGATCATCGACAACAACTACAAAGGCCGGATGAGCGTGGCAGCAGAGGCATGGTGAAGGTGAGGTGTGGGGGAGTGGCATGTGAGGCATGTATGGGTGAACGTGGCAGCGAATTGAGGTGTTGGGACTGATGGTAGGGAACGGGACATCTAAGGTGAGTGTTATGGTGTCGAGGGCTTGGAGTGGGTGTAAAATCACTATGCTTGGACTGCTGGTGGTGATCATGGCTAGGGGTGATGGTAAGGATTGTGATTGGGTGGTGAATTTTGAGGGGTTGTGCCATGGATGGTGAAATCTCGACTAGGGTGGTGGAGGTCGAAGGTTTGAATCAGATGGTGAGATCCCGGATATTGGGTTGGATTGTAAAATTCCAACTCGGGTGATAAATTTTGGTTGTGGATGGTTGGATGGTAACATGATGGTGGCTGTTAGAAAAATAAATAGGTGTAACTTTATCTCTTTTTTTCCGAAAACAATGAGAAAATTTAAGTTTGATACATTTTACAACGGTCAAAATTTTATGTGCGCTTTCAAAAAATTGCATGTCAGTCAAAATTAATAAATTAAATACACTAAAAAATTCAAAATCATATAAACATTACTCTCTCTGTTTCTCTATTAGTGGTACATTTTTTATTTTCTACATTTAATTTAATCCAGTCATTTTTTTCACCTAAATTCAAGTAGTTAAACATACGGTGACATATTGAAACGGAGGGAGTATCAAAGAACTAGGAATTATTTATGCATTTTTTTCTATAATTTTATTTACAAAAACCAAACAGAAATGCATTAAAAAAGCTCTTGCCAAACACCCAAATAATTCGAGAAAACTCCCAGAAGAGCCAGAATCAGCATCTCCAAATAGCCACCATATAAAACAGTCTCCATCCACAAAAGCTTCAAGAACTCACAGAGCTTTAATCAGCAATCAAAACCCAGAAATGGCCGCATCTTCAAACGTATCCGTCAACCACGTTTCTCGGGAATCTTCAGACATCAAACGCTTGGCAAAGTTCTACTCAGAGGTTTGTTCACTTCACTATCATGCAAACATCCTCAAACGACATAATCCCATAGATTTTAAGGCTCTTATTTTTTGCAGATATTCGGGTTTGAGCAAGTGGAGAGTCCGGAATTTGGATTTGGTGTCATATGGCTGAAGCTCAATGGCCCTTCGCCATTTTTGCTGCATCTGATTGAGAGGGATCCTTCTACAAACCTTCCTGAAGGTCCATGGAGTGCCACGTCACCCGTTGCTGACCCCAAGAGCCTTCCTAGAGGGCACCATGTTTGCTTCTCTGTCCCCAATTTCGACTCCTTTCTTCAGAATTTGAGGGTATATGTCCTACAAATCTTTTGGTATTTTTTGTGCATCTAGGTTCTATTTTGCTGTGTTTGCATTACAAATTTGCTATCATGTAACTTTATACTCCCTCCGACCCAATTCAAATTACACACTTACTTTTTAGACACTGTTGTCTAAAGAAATATGACCGCATATTTGAACAGAGTAACATTGATATAGTTGAATTCATCGTAACAAGTAGTTTCCAAATATCAATTTTTTATTTTCCGTTATTATACGTAGTAAACATTTGTCAAACATGTCTCTTGAATGTAATAATGATTGATGTGCAATTGGATGAAGGGAGTATGACTTTTTGACTATAAGGTGTGGGAAAGTTCGATACTTGAAACTTGATGTTAGGATAATGTGATGTTTTGAACTAAGAGTTTGGCTGTTTCACTAGGTTCCCTTATGTTCAATGGGATTTTTGGTTATAAGGGAATCTCTTATATGTAGCATTGTGTAAAGTAATGCATTTCTTGGGGTTCTTACAACCAAGAAAAGTTAGCTTGTGAATCTGTCGGATTGTAGAGTATCTTCATTTTGCTTTCGAAGATCAAGATAGCTTTCAATACATTTGATTCTCAATTTTGTTGCGCTGCTGACTGATTGTTTGTAATTAACAGTTAAACCAGGGCTAAATAAACTGATATATGATGAATGGCAGCTGCAGCTCTTGCTTCCTGTTCATGATGTATGTAGTGACTTAGCAACTGCAACGTGTTTTGTGATAACACTAAAATTGTTTAGTTGAATGACCTTCATCTTACTAAATTGTCTCACTTACCGAATTTGTAGTCCCACAAAGATTGTCCTAACTCGATTATTTCCTCTTTTGGCCATAAATTTGTAGCTGAAATTTGTGGTTTCATTGATTTCCTAAGAATTGTGAGATTAGGCCATAAGACAATCATAGTGGGACGGAGGGAGGATGGCCCTATAATTTCCGACTTCCAGTCAAGATTTTGATGAAATTGAAGCTAATGCAAAAGCTGTTGGTCGTGTTGTTCGTGCCAAATCTTCGTGACCAATTTGGACTGTTCTCCTCCCAGAAAAGACTTCACAATTTCTAAAAAAGTTGCCTTTTGTTTCTCCTAATGTTCTTGTGTGCTGAAGTGCTAAATGTATGCTAATACCATTATGAACTCTCTTATGTTATGGAGTATACGTGTCTTGTAAGTATAGAGAAAAAGCTCATCTTTATTGTTTGATACATATCTCTCGACATTTTTAAAGCACGGGTAGATTGACAACATTGAAATTCGGAGTAGGATATGTTTGAACATCGATGGTTTCAGCTTAGGAGGCTTTCTGTAGCTCATTTGCTTCACTTTCGTATGGTATTTGCCCAGGAAAAGGGGATTCAAGCTCACGAGAGGATGCAACCGGATGGGAAGACCAGGCAAGCGTTCTTCTTCGATCCAGATGGTGAGATTAGCTTTCGTGTTGCTTCAACTCTATTTGAAGAGAGAATTGGAATCAGAGAACAGGCTTTTCTTCATTAAAACATGTATTCATCTCGTGCGCAGGTAATGGCTTAGAGGTTTCTGGCCGGAGCGCAGAGTGATGGCCTGTGGATCTGTGTTTCTCTAGCTCGCTTTCTCGCTGTTGCCGGTAGAGTATAAACCAGTGTTGCATAGGAAAGCATGGAATAAGAATCAGATGAACCAAGCTTTTAGCCTGTTTTGTTTTGTAGACGATGTTCTGTTCTGCAGTACAATTCTCCGTAGTAGGCCGTGTATAAAATAAGGGGTTGTGAAAGAGTGAATTCCGGTAAAGAATAATGTATTACTGACAAAATAAATAGTGTACAAGAGGAAGGCTAGTACTAGTATAACTCTTGTCTAGTCAACAACTCTATCTAGAATCAAATCGAATCAATCAGATACTTGACTTATTCTAACGTACCACTCAAGTGAATTGTCGGATGCTCGCCAACGCAGATCTTGGATACGAAGAACTCAAACAGTGGACGAGAGAGTCCTTTGGTGAAAATATCTGCAATCTGAAGAGTAGGAACATGAGCAACGCGCAGCTTGTCGGAAGCAACCAACTCTCGAACAAAGTGATAGTCGATGTCGATGTGTTTCGTCCGCTTGTGAGCAACAAGATTCTGAGCCAAGAAAATAGTGTTACTGTTATCACATGACAGTAACGGGGAACCAGACAAAAGCCTCAAACTGGCGATAAACATCCCAAAAATATATTTGTGGCGCAGTGGGTGAAACCACGAGAGTCGGGAATGATCATCAAGGAAAATAGCATAGTAGAAGAAGTCATCAACAGCTAAAAAATCACAATGAATCAGATCAAGTACCCTAGCAGCACGTTTACCATTTGTATGAAAAGATAAACGTTTTCCTTTAGCCTTTTCACAAGCATTGCGAAGGGTGGTTTTAGGCAAAATCGATGAGACGGATAAGCATCCAGAAGCAAGGAAACCAAAAATAACGGAATGCAGAACATGAACAAGTCTAGCATGCTGAGTTTCAAAAGACGCACACGACTTATTTGACTCAACAGTTGACAACAAAGCAAGATACACCATAGTCCAAAACATAAAGCCTATCTTCAATATGACCATGTCCCAAGGTTTCCCAAGTAATTTTATGCTGAATAATTAATGAACGATCATCAAAGCGAACAACAAAATTTAAATCCCGAGTTAATTTGCTAATCGAAAGAAATTTTTAGTGATATCAAGCACAATAAGAACATCATAGAGAGACAAAGATTTAGAAATCTAAGAATCATCAACATGAGTAATGAGGAGTTGAGAACCATTACCAACGTAAACGTGGGCAGAACCATTATATGGTGTCATGTGATCAACAGTAGCAGAAGACGATGCCATGTGTTATGGCTCCAGAATCCAAAATCCACTTGGAGCCATGGTGTTTAAACTCCGAGAGATCACCAGAAGAAGCCATAATGCACAGAAAGACAAAAAAAATGCACAGACTAGCTAAGCGCGTGTAGGGACGCATGCAAAAACCTATGGGCGCGTGCAAGGATGCGTTGGAACCTTGTGACGCGTGTGTACACGTGCAGGGACACCTGCTAGCACGTGAGGACACGCGCTAACGCACCAAATGTAGTTGTTGGACAGTGACGCTGGATAATTTTGTAGTTAGAAAACTGTGAAGATTCGACGTTGACAACAAGAAGGAATTTGAGCCGGAGAGAACCACTGCGGGGAGAGCTGCTTTCGGAGGAGATCAATTGGAGCCGGAGATGATGAATCTGAAGCCGGAAAGGAGCCGACTTGAAGTTGAGGAGAGTCGGAGATGATAAATCGAAGGGAAATATACAAATATAACTCTATATATTTGAGAAAGCGCATATATAACCCTGAGATAGTTTTTAGTGCAAATATAACCCTAACTAATTGATGAAATTGCAAATATAACCTTCTGGTGAGAAATCTGGTACTGGCCTTGTTTTTCCAGCATTAACCGCCCCAAAAATGCCAAAAATGTCCTTGGACCAAAAGCTGAATTTAGGTGGACAACTATACCCTTACCCGCCATCGGACCAGGTAGGGTTATATCAGCACATTATGAAAACTTATAAGGTTATATCAGCACATTCGTAAAAAGTGTATGGTTATATAAGCACATATTATAGAAGCAAAACCCATCAACATTAAAAACCCTATGTCACAAAACATAACAAAATAACAATTACGCACATAACACCAAAGGTCATACAATCATCAATCTAAACTCAACTCAACAAAATAAAAAAAATAATCAAAATCCTTATATTTTATACCATATATACTGCATATCTCTATTCGTGTGACGAGAAGCAAAAGAAAATCAAAGAATAAAACTCAACACCGCATTAATCTAGTGAATTAAGGGGAATTCTGGATGAAAATACCATTTTTGAAAGGTTCTCACACCTCCACTTCATTGTCCGATGCGTCAACCTAGCCAAAGCTCTTTCTTTGCCACTAGAATCACACTTTGGAATGTCAGCAATCTGTAGAAGATGTTGAAATGGAGGTTGCGTATGGTTGGCGTTTATTTTGTACTAATATGACACTTTGTTTTTATAGTATGTGTTGATGTAACTTTATATTTTTTACGAAAGTGCTGATATAAACCTATAAGTTTTAGGAATGTTCTGATATAACTCTATCAGTTTTCATAATGTGCTGATATAACCCTACCCGGTCCAGCGGTGATCCTTTCCTATTTTTTTCATTTTTCATTTTTTAAAAGGACAAAAATGTCTTTTCATGAGGCATTTTCATCTTTGAGAAAAAGTGCATTTTTAACCCTATGTTTTGGTTGAAAGTGCAGAAATGGCCTTGTAAAATCTGATAGTGCAAAAATAACACTTGAAATCGTTGACTAAAATGTCAACGACAGAAATAGCCAGAAATCATTGAAATAATCGTTTTACCCTTCTGTTAAAACTTTTTAAAACCAAAAAAATGTAAAAGACATTAATGCACTTGGTTTTTAACAATAAAAAAAATTGGACCTCTTTCTTTTCTCTCCCGTGTCGGCCATTTTCATTTCTTTCTTTTCATAACCCTTGTCGGCCATTCCCATTTCTTTGTTATCTCTCCCCATCGAAGAGCTCGCTCGCCGGCAGTACCCGGACCAAATTTGCCCCTAAATCCGGCGGTGGCAACACAACTCTCGTGTCGTCGTCATTGTCGATGTCGTGATCGAGCTTTTCTCCAGTGGCGGAAGAGGGCATAGATATGGAAAACCAAAGCGCGGTGAAGGCTAAGAAGGAATTGGAGGGTTTTTGGGGCAGGGACGGGTTGAGCGGTGGCGGTCGGAAGAGGAGTTAGGGCTTAGGAAGAAGTTCTGGGCGATGAAGGAGGAGCTAGGCAATTGGAGGAGGAGCTAGGCAATTGGCTGAGGAAGAGTTAGGGATGTGAATGTTTTTTTAAATCCCGATTTAAGCTATGTTTTATGGCGATGGATAGTCGGTGGCGCTTGGCGGAGGATAGGCGGCGAAGTCTCAGCGGCGCTCGAAGTTTCCGACACACGCGAGTTTGTGGATGAGGGAAGAGTAAGAAGTTTAGTCGTGCTTGAAACCCTTTTCTTGGTATTCATATAAGATTGATAGGGCCTTATTTGGGTCAGTTTGTTTGATTTCTTTGACGAATGGAATTTCGTTTAATCTTTATGTTATGGTGGTGGATAGGCGGCGGCGCTTGGCGGCGGCATGTATAGGGTGTTTAAAGTTGAAGAAGAAGAAGGTTAGGGTAAGGGTTAGGGGGTATAATGATCATTAGATTTTTAATTTTAAGGTTAGCGGTATTTTTATTTTTTTATAAATGGTCAATGTCTGACTTCCTTCGGTCAATACCTAAATAGTTCAATTTGGGTATAATTGCACTATTTTACAAAAAAAACTTAGGGTTAATTTAGTACTTTCAGATTTTACAATGTTATTTCTACACTTTCTCAATTTAATATGTCATTTTTGCCCTTTTCCCTTCATTTTTTCTTGTTTTTTCACTTTTTCTTTCTTTTTTTAATCCAAGGATAAAATGGTCATTTCATTACATTCCAACCAAAATTGTCATTGACAACGAAGTCAATGACGCTCATGATTAGATTACCACATACATCTAAAAGTTAGGGTTATCTTAGCAGTTGAGTCTAAATCTAATACCGCCCACTAATCAAGCTCCCAATCCGTATAATATACATTTGGGGTACCATGGAGGTGCATAGTATATATGTAAAATGTGCATTACAGAATAATTACATACTCCCTCTGTTTCAGCAGTAATGACATGTTTACTTTTTCAAACCCAAATTTGGTAAACTTTGACCATAAATATAAATATATATATATATAATAAATATATCATGTGAGATATTTTTGTTTTCTAAATATTAATTTTTTATGCAGAATTAGTATATGTAGTTAGAGATATTGACAGTCAAACATGATCATTGAACATCATGAAAAAGTAAATATGTCATTGTTGTTAGGACGGAGGAAGTAGTAAATACAATAAGTACACAATCTCATATAACAAAATACACTCTCCGTCCCATTACTTTTGGCCCATTTTTTCACGATCTCCAATGATAATCTTTGACCATCAATATCTCTAACTACGTATACTGATTCAACATAAAAAGTTGATATTTAAAAAATAGGCATTAAGATGAATCTAACAATATCTCACACGGTATTTATAAACGTATAGTAATGATCAAACTAAATTTGACTTAAAAAATTAAGTGGTCAATAGTTGTGGGACAAATGGAGTATACATCCTTATAATTTAAAATATAGAAAATATTTCTGAGCATACGGTACCCATGGATACCGTATAATTTACCCCCAAGCTCCTTTTGTAAATCCCGAAAACACAAAACAGGTCGGTAGGTGATAGATGCGTTTGTTGAACCAGTTAAGTTGGTCGTTTTCCTATCCAACGACTGTTGCAAATGTGTTGTAATTCTCGAACCTTCGTCTACAACGACGTGAGAGTACCTGTACCGCATACAGGATATTTGATTCGCGAATAAATGAGATCTGAAAACTACGAGGACTTAATTGTATTATGGAAAAGTGAGTATTATTATTATTTGGTTGGGTTTAATTTATCTTAAATCGGACGAAAACATGTCTTAATTAATATATTTCTATTAATATATATTTCTATTATAAACCATCTCTATATATATAACTAACTTCTATTATAAACCATCAGATTAATGGAGTTTAATCAGTTGATACATAAAGTATAATAAATTAATAACAACTCCAAAAACGTTTGGGTTCCCGTGGAGTTCTTTGATACTCGCATGTCGACAACTAAGGCCATTGTCGTATTTTTGTATCAACTGTTTGTATGCATCGTATGAGTACGTAGAAACTTCAGTTTTTTTATAGTTGGTCTTTCTGAATTAATTAATGCTCTCACATTAGAATATTAGAGTATGTTTAAAAAGACTTATGAGTTGTTATATTTAGAAGTAAAAGTAGATTTTGGTGTTTAATAAACTATCAATAAGCTGCTTATTCTAAAAGTAGAGAAAATGTGTTTTTAACCCTATGTTTTACTTGAAAGTGCAGAAGTGACCTTGTAAAATATGAAAGTGCAAACACAACCCTAGATTTCGTTGACAGAAATGTCAATGTCAAATTGGCTGGATATCATTGAAATGACTGTTTTATCGTTCTACAATAAATTAAAAACCCAAAAAATAAAAGATAGTAATGCCCTCCAACTTTTTAACAAAAAAATATGGATCATTTTCTTTTTAAAATTTTCTTTCTTTTGTTTCCCCTGCGTTGATGTGTCAAACACCTTCCGCGTCGATGATGTATATAATTTCAGCATCGATACTCTGTGCATCGCCAACGTCAAACAATTTTCAACATCGAGTCATCGCCATCATCGTTGAAGTCTGGGGTAGGATTTTTCTCACGGCGCTGCAGCGGTGGTGAGGCGGCATCGGGGGTGGGGGCTAGGGTTTATCAGATCCATTTTGGGTGGGTTAGTGGCGGGGATAGGGTTTCTAGGCGGGGTTAGTGGCAGGGATAACGGTGCGATGAGGGCTAGCTTGACGGGTTAGTGGTTGG
>JAULKK010300017.1:0-22785 GCA_032355705.1 Rubia peregrina
CAAATATGCGGTCAAACTTTGATACAGAATAGTGTCCAAAAAGCAACTCAGACACTTATAGCGGGACGGAGGGAGTAGTCAAGTACGGTATACAATTTAAATAATGTGATAGATAATAGGTGGGAAAGAGGCCACAACAAGCATGGTTTTTGTCCTTAATTGTCCCTTTATATAAACTTGATAATACCAGTGTCGATCCACGAATTTATAAAAAAATTAATATATATTATAATTTATAATTTGAATATGTAATAAAAGAAATTTATATCTATATAAAAATATAAACGATGCATTCAAAATAAAGTAATATATTTATTAATATGATAATATATTTAATTTAAAAAATTGACTGATATATAATAATTAATTATATTTAAAACAAAATAGTATATATGTGATTTTTATAGAAAAATATTAATTGTTGCATAGATATACTTTACTTTATAAAAAATATATTATTAAGAATATGAAATATCCGATAATAATGATTTAATTTAAGTAATAAAATTATGTGTCTTTTAAAGGGAATATAAAAGGTATTCTTGTTATAAATATAGGTATAAAATAACATATAAATTAAATAAATATAATTTTAAAAATATGTTAACTAACTTTAAATTTTAGAGTATAATTTAAGTAATACTACGTGTAAGAGAAAATATATGGTGGGTAGTTCATAACTTAATGAGACGTTATATGTGGTTGGTAGTTCATAACTTAATTAGAGGTCATATCATATGTCTTTTTTTTGGTTAAAACATCTCAATGAGATGTAGGGATTTTATAGGTATCCATGTACCATAAATGAAGAATAAAAGTTATATCAAATGAGTATCTCTATTTTATGTAGTACAAGTGTTCCAAAAATATCGCCTCCACACCCCCGTGTCGACGTATTTTGGCCAGACTTATACTTCATAAATGAAAATGAAAGTAAGGATATCATTCATGGCCAGACTTTTACAAAGTGAGGTCCAAAGTTCTGCAGTCCAGACCAAAAATAAGAGAGACTATTGTTGATGTAGTAGAGAGAGTTCAATCCCACTTCATTTCTTTATAGCAGCTAACAAAAAGAGTTACTTCACAAGCCAAGCATTGCAGAGGAGTAGCATCATCAGGGGTAGCCATTTGGGAAATCCATCCGAGTTTTAGAACCTGCCAAAAAAGGTTCAGATATCTTAGCAGTATCCATCCAGAGAATGAGCTAAATGAATCCTTATATTTGGTGTTCCATTTTTATCAAGCATTAAGAGACCATTTGCTTTCCATGATAAATCCCTTTTGACAATGATTTTGTCCTCCTTATTTATCAGAGCTTCCTTTGCAATACAATCTGCAACCTGGTTAGCCTGCCTAGGGATATATGCTATTTTAATTTTTCCCTTAAGACTACAGATGTGATCAGCTTTGCAATACAGTCTCCAATCGGCAGAGATAGGTGTAGAAATGATATTAAGAGCCTATGAACAATCAATTTCTAAAACTGCACATTGGTTTTGTGATTTAATGAAATTTAAACCTTTTTTCAATGCCAATTAGTTCAGCATGAAGTGGTGAAATTGCATCAGTGAAGAAAGAAGCTCCATAAATGAAATCACCAAGATGATCTCTCACTAAGACTCCTAAACCAGCCTTTCCATCCACCCAAGAAGCATCAACATTCACCTTCAAAGTGTTGATTTGTGATTTCTCCCATTGAATCATAGAGAAATTTGGCTTGGGTAGAGGTTTTAAAGGTGGTATTGAACCAGGTGCAAAGAGTCTAATGTCAGTATTAGGTGAACACAAACAGGGTTTAGCAAGAAACATATTGTAAATACCCTTTATAATTGACTTAACCACTACCGTACATGACATTCTAATTCCATTAAAAATCCAATTGTTCCTAACTTTCCATAAGTTCCTAACTTTCCATAAGTTCCAGCAGGTATATGATGAGATCATATTAATCAAGGCACCTTGCAATTTCGAGTTAGAAGTAGAATTCCACACAGTAGCCAATCTGTCCCATAAGCTGACCATATTGAGAATAGGCAATAAATAGATTGTACATATTTCATTCCAAATATTTTGGGCAAAACTGCATTGATTGAAAAAAAAATGTTGAATAGAGTCAGTGTTGTCACAGGTCAAGCATTTTGATGGAAGATGAAAACCAAAAGTTGTGAGGACATCATCAAAAAGAAGCATAACAATGAGAAGTCTCCACATGAAGATGGTAATTTTCAGAGGAATTCTAGGATTCCAACTGTTGTTTAGAGATATGAGATTACCTTATGTAAATGCACAGATTCTATAAGCTGACTTGAAACTGAAATTACCTGAGTAACTTGGCTTACAAACCAACCTATCCAGTCTGTGGTGAGCTACATTTGCACCCTGCAAGTGGGTTATATGCTCCTATGAAAGAAAGCAAGTTAGTAAAGGTAGTAAGGCTATTTTATTGTCAATGAACTCTTCCACAGAGCATGATTCACGTATTCCTTGAACAATATAACCAGTTATCTCAAAGATAGCCTCATATCCTGTCCAATAAGAATACCAGAAAAAACATTTTCCCTGTCCATGAATGATCATAGATTTTTTTTCAGTCAACTGGTTAACTGATAGAATTCTAGCCCAATTATGTAATTTTCTATTAATCAGAGCTAGATACCAGATAATTTTTTACCACAAGGTTTGACCAAGCTGACATTTCCACCATAGTTTTAGGGATGAGGCATGTAGAATTGTCTATATTGATCTGAAACCAACTCCATTTTGAGTGGCTGGGTAACATAGAGATCCCCATTTCTTCCAGTGTTTTTTAGTTCCAGATTATGTTCCCCCAGAAAAAATTTGCCATTTTCTTCTCAATATGTTTTGCCACATGTTTGGTAGGTTTTAGGACATTCCATATATGCTGGGGCATGGAATAGATACAACTTTTAATTAAAATCATCTTGTCCCCCCCCATAGATAGCTACTTATTCTTCCAGTTTGTTAACCTTGCCTCTATCATCTCCAAAGTGGCTGAAAGTGGAAATTCTTCACTCTTCCTTAAAAAACGGGGCAGCCTAGATATTTAAAAGGCATTCTACCCTGATTCATCCTAATGGTTTGCTTAACCTGATTAACTTTCTTGATTGTAGCAATGCTTGCTAATGTAAAAATCAGATTTCCTATAGTTTATTTTTTGACCAGAAGATTCCTCAAACACCTGTAGGAAAGCTTTAATTCTAACAAGACTCATTTTAGTAGCTTTGAAGAAAATGACTGTGTCATCAGCATAACTAAGGTGTGAAATCTTCAAAGCTTTGTAAGGCAAATTAAAATATGAGATCTTATTATTCTGAAACACAAAAGCTAAACTCCTTGTGAAAGATTCACTAAAAAATAAAAAAAAATAAAAGGAGAGAGGGGGTCACCTTGGTTGATACCTCTTGTTGGGTTGAAAAAACCAAAAGGTCTACCACTAACCAAAACAGAAAAAACTGCTTGAGAGATATTCTTCATAATGTCAGCAGTAAAAGAAGCATGGAAACCAAAACTCAGTAAAATAGAGTTCAGGAAAAACCAATTAACTCCATCATAAGTCTTTGTAAGATCCAATTTTATCATACAATTAGGTGATTTATTTTTACTGTCCAAGAATCTCATCATCTCTTGCATAAAAATCACGTAATATGGAATATCTCTTCCTTTCATAAATGCATATTGTTGCTGTGATATTAGTTTATCCATAAGAGGTTGGACTCTATCATTTATGACCTTATAGAAATCTTATTTGTTACATCAGACAGAGAAATAGGCCTATAGTCATCGAAGGTGGTTGAAGTCTATTTTTTAGGGATTAAAGTTATCCAGGAACTCCTAATACTATTTGGGATTTTTGAGCTTGTTAAAATATTATTAGCAGCACTAATCCGATAAGAAGCAATTATTTCCCAAGCCCTAATAAAAAAATTAGCTGTGAAGCCATCTGGACCCGGACTACTGTTTTTATTAAGGTTAAAACCCACTATTTTAAATTCCGGCTCAGAAACTGGTCTAGTTAATTGGATTTTATCATCATCAGAAATTAGGCATGGAATTTGTGTCAAAAAGTGATTTTGAAAACCAGTATATGATGTTGTGTTTTCCTCAGACAGAAACGAAAAATAGTAACCCACAACTTCTTTCCCTATTAAACCAATATCATCAGTCCATATACCCATAGCATTTTTTTTATCTTAGTGATCTGAATCCTAGATCTCCTTTCCTTAAAAGTGTTATGAAAAAAAGATGTATTATCATCTCCTTTGAGCAGCTAGTTAACCTTTGATTTTTGTTTCCAAAATTTCCTTTTTTCATTTAAAGCCTTTAATAATGCCTCCCTAGCCTTATTAAGTTCAATTAATGACTATGTAGTCCTTATATTCTCATGATTTATTTCCTTAACAACTAGTGTATTCTCAGCTATTGTGACATTGCCATCTATGTTGCCAAAAACAATTTTATTCCATATTTTCAGTTTCTTCTTAAGTATGATTAGTTTTAGGTAGAATCATATCATTCTTTTTTATGGCAAGTATTGTGTCCAGTTTTCCTTGATTAATTCCAGAAATCCTGTCCTTCCAAACCACGCATTAATGAATCTTAATGATCTAGGATTATTTAAGACATTAGATCCCACATGTAAAAAAAGGGCAGTGATCAGATGTAGCCCTGTTTAAAGTTTGCATGGATGAAGAGGGGTATGTACAAATCCAGGAATCTATGCACAAACCTCTATCCAATCTCTTGGATGTAGGATTCCTTAATCTACAGTTAGTCCAAGTTAGGAGATTTCCAACCGTATTAATCTCTCTAAATTCTTTAGCATTAATAAATCGATTAAAATCATTACCACTACCTAATTTTGGAGTAGAAGGACCTTTATATTCATCTATGAAACATATTACATTAAATTACCAATAAAAACAGCATTGGCTATGTTTTAAGACAGGAGATCAGACCATAAATTTTTCCTACCTAGTCTTGTTCTAAGTCCATAGTTAAAAATTGTTTCCATTGCAATATTTAGTTGTGGACTATGAATCTTAACAAATAGGAATTGTTCATGATCCAAAATCAAAGATACCTGAGAGGTGTGTTTTCACATTAACCCTATTTTGCCACTGTTACTAGTCATATAGTGAGCAAAAGACAGTTTATTCATGTATTTATGACATTTGGAATTACGATGCATTGGTTCAATAATACATATCAAATCAAAATAATGTAATCTCACTAAATTCCCGAGTCTTATCATAGATGTCTCCATACCTCTTATGTTCAAAACCAAGATTCTAAGATTTAGATTTGTACCTATCATATTTCGAAAGATTTGGAGCTTTTTGAAGATGATCTTAACATCATGTTATTTATCTGAGAGAAGTAGTTATTTATTTTTTGTTTACCTTTACCTACTGTTTCAGGAACAGAAACAATTTTAGTCACTAAAGGTGATACCTGCTAAGTATTTGATATTTTCTCCTGGTCATCAAAGTCCAGTGGATCCTCCTCTGAGTAGGACTCGCTCAAATCCCTCATATGTTGAAACATATTCACCACCTGTTTAAACTCAGAGGTAACCCAATTATTAGATAGATTGTTAATCCTGGGGGATTTGGGAAACCTACATGTCCTTGTATCCGGGTCATCTTTAGCATAGATAGCTCTAGCCTTACAAGGCTCAAGGGTTAGTTTGCAAAGTTCCTGAAATGTTGAGGATTATGACTGGTGTGTCTCAAGGCTGTCTATGTTTATTATTTCAGGGCTAGGTACTCTTGTGTGAAGGGGATCAGAAACTAGAGCTTCTATCTCCTTGTAGGCATCTGGATTGTTTGCAGGGTTTGTAATGGCCTGGATGGTACCACTAACAATGGTTGTGGGATGGTTAACATTATTATCAAGAATAGTCGCTGAGATATCATCAGACGGATTAGTACTCTTATCAATAAGCACAAAAGGTGTCTCACTAAAAACTCTTCCAGATGGTTTCTAGTTAGGCTTGAGGTGAGGGTTCAAATTCCTACACTGAGATTGAGTGTGTCCAATTTTAGAGCAAAAGGTGCAGTATTGTGGAACCTCCTCATATTCAATATCGTACTTCTTATTGGAAGTTAATGAGCCTAGATGAATTGAGTGTTGCAATGGTTTAAGTAGATCAACCTCTAAGAAGATTTTAATGGTTGATAGTCTAGTAAGGCCTTTTGTAGAAGCATCTTTCTTGATGAAAGTACCATTGAATTACCAATAGACTCAATTGAAGCAGTATTATAATAATAGAGAGGTATATCACGAATTCTTACCCAAACCAGCACAGTAGAGGATTCCTTGTTGGGGCAAAACTCATATATTCATTTCAATATCTTCATAATAGCTCCCTGGAATGACCATGATTGATCCAACACTGTTGGTAATCTTCAATCAATTCGAAGCGAACCAGCAAGTGTTTGAAGTCCAGTGACCCTAGTTGGTGTCAGCCAGTAAAACCCATCGTTTTGAAGGAAGCTTCAAGTTGATCCATTGTCGGTCTCCCCTTGATGAATTTGCCGATTAAGGCATTCAAGTAGTGTGCTGACAATTTTTGAATATCCGAGTCGGAGTAAATGATGGCAATTTTGCCTAGGTGCTATGTTATTTGTTTGATTTCTGGATTGTTTGGGATAGTGGAGATGAGAGGGAGGGCTTTCGTCTGAAGGCCAGCTAAGAATGATTTTTGTCCCCCTAATGGGGGGAGTTATTGCCATTTTCTGATGACCTGGCCGGATGAATGTGACCGTTATTACCTTTATCAGCTAAGATAGAGAGAATGAGGAGAGAAATCGGAAGAGAGAGGAAATAATGTTAAAGCATTGTCTGTCGAGGAGAGGAGAGGATTTTCAACTACCTACTACTAGCATGCACACACAGAAATAAAACTATATTAGCCAGCACTTGGGGGTATTTGCGTAACATGATCGATGATTGGCTCTTATCCTCGATTCATACACATATAAGAATATAAACCTATCTTATACCTATGTAACATAGTGTGGAGATAGCCAGATATTTCCCTATTATGTCTCGCAAGGTACAACCACCAATACATGCTTATCTCACCATTTCTTAAATTAGGGATGCGCTCTAATCCAGTGACTCTGCAGACCATCCCCATCCCTTACTCTCAATGCTAACGCGCCCCTCTTGAAGGAACAAAGCTTGCCTGAAAGGGAAATGCCTCGTGCAAGTCGCAACCTTTAGATATGAAAGTAGGGGAATTACATCCCGGACTCTCTAGTATGGATCTCAATCCCTAGGCCTAAAGAGGCAATGGGAATTGATATCTTGTGATGACTCTAAAGTTAGCCCGACTTTGTGATTTCTCCAAGCGGCACAACCCTAGTTGCTACAAATAATCATGCTCAATCTATTGGGGTAAGCCAATTGGGATTTACCAAATCGACCACCCAACATGCAATTACTCCGCCATGGCTATCTAATTAGAATTATAGTTTAGCACATGCAAAGATATTTCAACAAGGTAACATAAATGCACTCATCTCACCAGTGTTCTTCAACATACTCCACAATTCTAACACTCCCAAGATATCAATGATATCTAACATGATATTATACTAGCATACATGTATGGATGCATCATAATAATGACATAACATAAATCTCCAAAGAAGATAAATCACACATCAAGCACAAATATTCTTAAGAATTAAGATAGGAGAATCTAAATCTTGGAAAGCCAAAAATCTAATTGTGAATACAATTACACACTAAATTTGATAAACCACTCCCTAGACATTGAATCCAAATATTTCATTGGATTCAATGTCATTTGGGCCAAAAGGAAAATAAAAGATGAAAAGAAAGAGATCAATAGAGAATGATGAGATTTTTCTCACTATAAACTACTCTTGAAGTGAAAAAATATGAACATAAGCTTAAACCCTAATTGGCCTTGGTTTATATGCATGGAAAAAGTGCCAATATAACTCTAACTACTTGACATAAGTGCCAATATAACCCTTAGATAATTTTTAGTGCAAAAATAACCCTAACTAGTTAATGTAAGTGCCAGTATAAACCTCAGACCCCATTTCCGGCATTGACTTTGTCGGACCGCTGCACGCTGCCATCAGACCACCGCCTGCTGCCATCAGACAGCTATCAGACCACCACCCGCCGCCATCGGATTGCTGTCGGACCACCACCCACCACCATCGGATTACAGTGGGACCACCCGCCGCCACCAAACCACCTCCGGACCACCGCAGACCATCGCCATATGTCGAAATTGGTAGAATTGCTCTTACATCAACTAGGTAGGGTTATATCTGCACTTTCAGTTTTCAAAAGGTTATATTTACACTTATGTCAAGTATGTAGGGTTATAAAAGCATTTTTCCCTATATATATTGTAGTAGTGAAATTGGTCTAAAAATAGGCCCAAAAGTGGCTAAAACCTTAGTACCGCAATTGGCATGGGAGGTGCTTCGTGTCACGGCCCGTGCCGGTCAAACTGGTGTGGCGCGGTGGACCTGGCAAGGACCATGCCGGTCGTGATGGCCCAGAATGCTATCACTAGTGCAGGACGTGCTAAATGTATTGATGTGTGGCACTGGATCTGACACGGGCCATTCCACTTCGTGCAGGTGCGACCCGTGTCATCTGGCGCATGCTGTTAACCTGGTCTTCATTTTGTTCTTTCTTATTTGCGTCATGCGTCATTTGGTGCACCCCTTCATCTGAATCCTCATTCTGCTCTGTACCTCGGTGTGCTCAACATCATTCTTCACTCCCCATGGGCTGGTCTTGGCATTTGTGACTTGAAACGCCACGGGGCCATGTAAAATGGAACGTCCACTGAGCTTATATTTGGAGTGAAAAGTGACTTGGAGTGGCACAACCAACAGAAACCGGAACCCATATGCTGAAATCTGACATGGACCATGCCTGTTTATACGAGCCATGCCAAGGATTCCCAACACGGGCTGTGCTAGCTCTTGGTTCGTACCCAAACTCTCCAGTACGTTCCGTTCACTGCTGGTTCGGTTACCAAACTTCTTTGCTCCGCTACGGATAAACCATTGGTCCGATTTGAGAGTTATTCTAGTCGATTTCATACCTCTCAAGAAGATGAATCCAATGGTGCAATCCTCAAGTACTGGTTATTCTTTGATATTTCCTCAAACTTCGTACAACTCTCCGACAACAATTTTTCCACTTTGTACTTGGCCTTTGTGAATTCCGAATTCGCCTTTCTTGGTTCCAATTCCATATACCACCAAAAGTTAAGGTTTGTGGCCTTATACCAAAGATAAATAAAAATAAGTACTCACGAGCCACCTAATGATGATATCAAAAGGAAAGATCTAGGCGCCCGTGAATTTAAAATATCTATTAGTTCTAATTAACTCTGCAAAACTCGGGATTAGGACAAGAAAATAATGGTCATCTAAACCCTTTGTCGTGCATACCTAACTAAAACTAGCAATCAACCATGTAAAAGATGATAATAAATGTGTTAAATGCATCGGATAATGTATGTTATATGGTGCACATCAATCTCCCGACACTTAAACATTTACTCGTCCTCGAGTACACAAGAACAAGAAAAGATCTAAACGAAATGTAGCATGCAAAGATATGTTATCCAATGCATTCAACTTATTCCCAAGCTACCCTAGTTCCCCCAAAAAGTAAGAATTTCACAAATCACACACTCTCCAAAGATACTAAAGTAACCTAAAATCCGAAATATTGTCAAGAAAAAGGTAAGCATTAGAATGATAAGTGTTGAACTATCTTACTCTACCGAATAGCCCACCAAAATCAATCCAAGAGTTGTTGCCGGAAAAAAGCTAAGAATAATCCCAACGATCCTCAACACGGTTGTAACTAAGGATAACTGAAGATTCTCAACTTAGTTACAACCAAGGATAATGCACAAGATCCTCTAATTAGTTTTGGTTTTCTCTCAATTTCCCTCATTTTGCCTAGGAGCCCTTTCGAGTTTTCATCCTAGCTTTCACACATGTGGAGCTCACCGTCTCACCTTTTTCCATATGGTCTCCCTAAAATTTTGAACTTAGCTGGGTCTAGCCTCTCATTTTTACCTAGGCCTTTCAACCTATTCGGGCTTTTCTTCCTATTTTTTCCTAAGTTGCCCTTTCAGATTTCTAACTTAGCTGGGTATATATTTATGTATATATATGTTTTTTTTTCTTTCATTTTTCTAACTTTCAAAATTCTCTTAGAAGATCTATTAGCTTCACAAAAACAACAAAAAATCATAAGTGTTATCTAATCCCCTCCTCCACATTTAAAGTTTGCATTGTCCTCAATCCATATACGTAATCATAGAACATATGTCAAGGGAAGGAAATAGGAGAGCACCTACAATTAAAAAAATGAACATTAAAATCTACCCTTCGTGGTACAATCATGACATTCCAATGAGCATACTACCATCACCCCAATAACTACCCCTAACATCTTATCAAGAAAGTTCAATCACAACCACTATCCTGCATCACAAATATAATAGAGAATTGAATCACAATGGAGAAAAAAAAGAAAAAAAAAGAATCACAATGGAGAGTTACCTCTTAGGTTTCGATATGTGTTTCCAGGGTTTTGAGGGTAAGTTGGTTTGAATGGTATATTTGGTGGTGGTAGGAAATAGTGATTGGGATGTAGGAAGGTAAGTGAGCTTCACGGATCGTGTACGTCTACACGCTTCATGAATTTGGGGTTTGGTTCTCCTTCTTGTCCGCCATTCTGAGCTTCAAGAACCACGTACGTCTACATGGTCCATGAGTTGGACTCCTTATTTGCTAGCTTTCCTCCAAAAACCACGTGCTTCCTACAAAACAAACATGCACACCAAGTGTAATAGTGTTCCAAAACCAAGAACTAGAAACAAGAATACACCAAAAATACTTCTTTGATAAACTAACTAAACTATTTTTTCTAAAGCTTGGGTTACCTCCCGAGAAACTCCATATATTTAAGGTCGTCGGCATGACTCTAATGTTATCCATATGGTGCGGGTTTGTACCCCACCACCATAGGTAACCACAAAATGGAGAGGTGAGGATAACGATCTTCCAAGAGGAAGATGTAGTAGAGGATGAGTCAACCTTAGAGGAAATATGTGGTTTGGAAGCTTAGCATATTTAATTGGCTACTCTATGGTTTCCTCTAAGGGTTCCGAAAATGTGGGAATTTGTTCTATAGGTGGAGGTTTGGGTGATCATATGTAATATGATGAATTATGTATAATCAACCATTCCTCAACTTCTTCACTCTCAATAAACCACTCCCCATCCCCTTTTGGATTCATCTACCAAAATTTTAAGTTCAACTAGGGATGGTTCATTTTCAGAATATTGGGTTTCTAGTTGGCTCACCCTTTCAATCAAATTTCTCACTTGCCTCTCAACTTTCTCAATGCTTGGGAAAAGTTGAGTTCCTAAATATATAATCTTGCTATGCAACTGTGATTGGAATAACTCACTACATTTGGTAACATTAGTTATAACTTGCAAAATTTCTCCATAATTCGATTTGGGAACTCATCCTAGGGATTGGTTTTGGGGAAAAGTATAAGTTGGTGAATGACAACTATCAAACCCAAAGATTTGGATTCCCGATGCATTTTCATACCACGAATTCGAGTTACCACTAAACCTCGAATTCCAAAAATTGTGATATGGGTACCAATCTCGATCCCATCGGCATTAGGAGCCAACAACTCCTACCTCTCTCTCATTTTTGCTCATCCAAGAGCAAGACTCCGTAGGTGGTCGCAATGACATATCCTACAAAATCTCACTCATTGAGCCTCTCTTCTCCCATAGTCACTCAATCATGGGAAACACTCCATAGGATGATCATAATGACACACCCTATAAAGTTTCATCCGTTGAGTACTTTCTCCCCACATTTTTTTAAAACGAAGAAAAGACACAAAAGACGGAATCGAACTGCAAGGATTCTCGCTTCACACCAAGAACACAAGCAATACCTATTCCGGAAAATAACAAAAAAAATCAACACTAATTAATCAACTAAAACTGTATGCAAGCTAATTACTAGACCGTTATACTAAAATCCATGGCATTGACGTTAAAATTTGACTCGCCCTCTCCCAAGGTGTCGTTAAACATACGAGAGGAGGTTGTCTATGTTTTAAGGGCAAAGATTAAATTCATAAGTTGCTCCCATTCCTACTACTATGCTACCAATAACAGTAGATATTGGCAAGTACCGAGGTCATCCACAGAGATGTTTTGAGTCTAGAAACTAACTACGCAAAACCGTGATCGGGTCGTTAATCCAACCACTTGTTAGAAATAACAAGTGTTATGAAAATAACCACTGGGGGATTTTCAACTATCAACTACTAGCATACAAACACAGAAATAAGCTACGGTATATAACTAGAACCTGGGGGTATTTGTGTAACATGATCAATAATTGGCTCTTATCCTCGATTCATTCACATATATCATCTTATGCCTATGTCACATGGTGTGGAGATAGCTAGATATTTCTCTTGTCTGTCATGCAAGGTTCAACAACTAATACATGTTTATCTCATCGTCTCCTTAATTAGAGATGTGCTTTAATCCAGTAACTCCACAGACCATCCCAGTCCCTTACTCTCAATGCTAACGCGCTCCCGCTTGGAGGAATAAAACCTGCCTAAAAGGGCAATGCCTCGCATAGGTCACAACTGTTAGATATGAAAGTAAGGGCATTACATCCCAGACTCTCTCCACTATGGATCTCAATCCCTTGGCCTAGAGAGGCAAAGGGAATTTATATCTTGTGATGACTCTAAAGTTAACACGACTTTGTGATTTCTCCAAGCTGGCACAACCCTAGTTGCTACAAACAATAATGCTTAATCTATTGGGGTAACCAAAGGGTTTTCCCTCGTTGGGATTTTCCTAATCGACTGCCCAACATGTGATTCCTCTGCCACGACTATCCAATTAGAATTATAGTTCAATACATCTAAAGATATTTCATCAAGGTAACATGAATGCACTCATCTCACCGGTGTACTTCAACCTACTCCACAATTCTAACACTCCTCAGATAGTAATGATATCTAACATGATATTATACTAGCATACATGTATGGGTGCATCATAATAATGGCATATCGTAAATGTCCAAAAAAGATAAATTATACATGAAGCACAAATATTCATAAGAATTAAGATAAGAGAATCTAAATCTAAAACCCCCAAAAATCTAATCATGAATAAAATTACACCCCAAGTTTAATAAACTACTCCCTAGACATTGAATCAAAATATTTCATTGAATTCAATGCCATTTGGGAAAAAAGGGAAATAAAAGATAAAAGAAAGAGATCAAGAGATAAGGAGGAGTGTTTTCTCTCTCTAAACTACTCTTGAAGTGAAAAATATGAACTTAAGCTTAAATCCTAATTAGCCTTGGTATATATCTATAGTAGTAGTGAAATAGGCCTAAAAATAGGTCCAAAAGTGGACAAAAGTCCTAGAAGCCGCAATTGGCCCAGGTGGTGCTTCGTGTCACGGCCCGTGCCGGTCGTGCGGGCGTGGGGAACTGGCACTAGTACGGGATGTGCTAGACGCACAAGAGCAGGGTACCAGCTCTGGAACAGGCCATTCCACTTCGTGTCTGCATGGCCCATTTCACTTGACATGGGCCATTGATTGGTTCTTCATTTTCCTCATTCTAATCCGCGTCATGCATCGTTTGGCGCATTGCATCATCTGGATCCTCATTTTCTCAGTAGCTCTGTGCGACACACATAATTCTTCACACCACATGACTGGTATTGGAATTTGTGACTTGAAATGACGTGCACTGTGTAAAGCGGAACATCTTGCTCCCATACTTAGCCGATTTTTGGAACGAAAAGTAACTTGGAGTGGCATGGCTAACCGAAATGAGAACCCCCCGTGCTTAAATCTGACACGGCCCCCTGACGGTTGATACGGCCTGTGCCAAAGATTCACGTCATGGTCCATGCCAGCTAGTACGAGCCATGGAAGCTCTTGGTTCGTGCCAAGCTTATGCGGTCTGTGCCAGTCGCTGCTGGTTCGATTGCCAAACTTCTTTGCTCCGTTACGGTTGAACCATTTGTCCGATTTGAGAGTACTTCTAGTCGATTTCATAGTGCTTGAGAAGAAAAATATAATGGTTCCATCTTCAAGGGCTGATTCTTCTCAGATGTTTCCTCGTACTTCGTGCAACTTACAGACAACAATCTTCCTCTTTGGACTTGACCTTTGTGAATTCAGAATCCGCCTTTCTTGGTCCCAATTCTATATACTACCACGAATTAAGGTTCGTGGCCTTCTTTAAAAGATAAATAAAAATAAGTGCTCACGAGCCACCTAATGATGAGTTGTAAAGGGAAGATTTAGGCACCCGTGAACACAAAATATCCATTAATTCTAGTTAAATCTACAAAACTCAGGATTTAGACATGAAAACCAATAATGGTCGTCTAAACCATTTGTCGTGCAAATATAACTAAAACTAGCAATCAATCAAATAAAAGATGATAATAAATGTGTTAAATGGATCGATTAACACATGTTACATGATGCACATCAAGCACCAACACCCATTTATCATCTCCAACACACTTCCTCTTAACCCAACTACACACCATCCTTTCCATTCAAACCATCACAACCATTAAAAAGCTCAATAAAATTGCTTCTCTCAAACATCAACAAGTATCTGAAGATGGAGCATCTCCGGGTTCATATTAATTGAGGTAGTTTTCCATCCATTCTATGTTCATTTAGAAATTTTATTACCATACCTTCTTCATGTTTTTCTTCTCTTTGATAAATGATTGAATATTTTCATGAAGTATGATGATTGTGTTACATGTTATATAATGTATAGTGTTTATGTTTCCAAGATAATGCCATATTTGTAAGAAGTGAGAACAAAGTCTTTGATTAGAGCTAATCTTGGACAATAATCGCATCTTCGTATGAACACATGTTGAATGTACGATGTTGGTCACAGTTAATCATCCCATAAAATATGGGACCGAACGTTGACCGACGTCACATAGGCTAGAAAATGATTGAAATGTCTATGAATGTCCGACGTTGCTCATCAGTTGGACTTTCTCTCATGCATGCGAGGTCGCTTTAAACAGATCAGGTACTTTTTCCATTTTGAGATTAATGTCGTCTGTGTATGACTATATCTTGTGTACATCTGGGGACTGGAAAATTCTAACATAATTTTTTTATGTGTATTGGTTGTAATAGAACAAAGAGAGTTGTCGATGGACTTTCAACACTTAGATGGACGCACTTTTGATTTCCTTAGTCCCTCTGAAAGTGTTAACGCCGTACAACATAGACAATGGAGGTTCAATAAAATAATGTTTAAATTTCATATCAACCTTATGTATTTTAATATGTTCTAACATGTATTGGTAATATATGTTCAAATTATGTGGTTTTTAACATGCCAATGTTTCCCACATTAATTGAACAACAATTGATTGTTGTATGATGTTTAACAATATCAAGAGCTATGGAATATTAAATAACATGTAACGGTTATCGACGATTAACTGTTTGTGTCATCAAATATTAAATATTATAATATTATACGAGAACTGATGTCTTTATGATTTATCTGTGACGTTGCATAAATCAGTGAAGAGACGACACCTTACCGACATTGCATAAATCGACACTGATTTTTTTTTTGCGGTGTCGGCCACAACTCAAAATGATTTAGTTTTCATTAGCCTTCCATGTTAGTAGGCACACGATGTAGTTTCCCTAGAGCATGAAATGGTACATACTACGTTTGCGATGTCGCTCTTATTCACCTGCGACGTCGGCCTTCACAAAGTCGCAACTATCCTCTCCTATCATCTTCCTTCTTTCTATGACTGACGTCGGTCCTTATGCATGCCGACGTTGACCAAAACAAAGTCGTAGCTATGGTCGCCTATTGTTTCCCTTCTTGCTTGGACCTATATCGATCATAAAACTTGCCGACGTTGGTCCAATATTGAGGTAAGAGATACTTTTTATCTCAGTTCTGAACTGAGGTAAAAAAATATACTTTCTACCTCAGAAGTATTTACCTCGATTTTTGGGACAAAAACCGAGGTAAAAGGTCCTGTAGAACTGAGGTAAAATGTCCTATTTCTTATAGTGAATCCTTCTCTCATGATGACCCTCACATCCTCCTCGTTTGATAAGTCATCCACAACGGCTCCTCCAGATCCGCCGATGCTATCTCCGACGCTTCGCTGCTCCGATCGCACACCTTCGACCCTTTTGTCTCTGTCGCTTCACATTTGAGCCCTTCTAATTCTTCTCTGACATTATCTTCACCGTCACACTCTGGTTGTTGTCTCTGATGAGCACATATCAGATATGCTAGTGGGAGTCATGAGCTTCACCATAAACACAAGGTTCAGCTCAGATCTGTTGCGCCTCAGTTCTAAGCCCCACCACGACGTCCGATCACTCCTGAGCTCTACATCCGACCACACCTTAACGATTGTAGTTCGTTGATGGTTGCTGTGGATTTATGGAGATTAGGTTCTAGTGTTTATGATAATATTTGTTGTTAATCGATGTTTAGGTTTAGTTTTTTATTAAATATTGGTTGTTATGTATTTTCATATGTGATGAACTTTTGGGTTGTGGTTATGAATTTTTCCTGTTGTTTTTCCCCAAAAGCCAATGACCCCCAAATAAGGTTATGAAGGTGATCATCCAAGGATATAATCAAGCTACCAGTGTATTTTACACGTACTCACTCGTTCTAGAATAGAACTGGGAAAGCAGGTATTCTATTTCTTATATGTTGGCATTAGAAAGTAGCTTCGTTTTTTGGAACAGATGGAGCAGTAAGCTACCATAACAAAAGCGTTGCAAAAATGATGTAGCATATCCAGATCTGCACCCAGGAATCAAGTAAAAATTTTGAGGCAAAGTAATGCCTGACAACTCAGACAAAATCATTATTTCATACAAAGTATCATCACAGTTAAAGCCTTGAATGATCATCGATTAATCAATTCGTAACACATTTTTGAGACAAAAGTTTCCCACCTTCCCCTAATGAATCCACCTCCAGATTACACCTCACCGTCATCTCTTTCTTAAACGCATCGTCCCACGTTTTAGCTTCGATGGGAACATTAATTCCCACAATTAGAGCCCCAGGAAGTTTGTCATTTGTGCAATGTTTGGCATCCGGCAATGCCCCCTTTGAACCGTTGAGAACCTGATTGACAACAATGGCACTCCCACCATCTTGTTTGACTAATTTGGATTCTCCATGAGCAATTTCATGGCCCTTATAATTGAGGGTGACATTTCCAGCTCCATAATGAATTTCCAATTTCTTGTTGGGGTTGAAAACCCGCAATGAAATTTCATACTGATTGGTGCTATTATCATTGGAGGGATGCTTATCGGAAGACTTGGAGGCTTTTCTTCCAATTCGAACCACCGAAAATTCTGGGGATTTGTGGTCGGAGAAATGGTTGATGCCGAAAAGCATGGCCAACCCGATGAGCATTGCAGCAACAAATGCGCAGATCAAGCGGCCACCGTACGCATTCTTACCTCCATCGATAGGTTTCCGGTGATTCTCCACAATGGTGGCGTTTTCCGGTGGAGGTATGCGGTAAACTTGATCCCTGGGAACTTTGATGACATAGGTGGAAGTGGATTTTTCCGGTGATGCTCTGGGAGGGGAAAGTGGTTCATTATCATTTGACGAGGCTGGTGATAATGGAGGGTCATCGCTTCCGTCTCTGGCTACCCGCTCCTCCATGAATGTACGAGGAGCGGTTTGGGTTGAATTTGGGAGGTAGACTCAACAAAATGAATGGAAAAGTGGTCAAAGGTTGATTAATTAGGATAACATGTTTATTGTCACCTTTGACCTCGAATTAATATATTGCTTCACCAGTCGTAAACGGCCCTATCTTTCCATTTACCAATTCTAGTGTAATTAATTTCAGGCATGACATGTTAATGTGAACAACAAATTAATCATAATTGCAAGTGATAAAACCACCGAACAAAAAATTATATGTCCATATTTTAAAATACAATTTTTCATAAATTTAATGAAAAACGTAATTAGGAGTGCAAACGAACCGAGCCGAGTTCGAACTAAGAGTCGTAAATTTCGTGGTTTTAGTCTATGATCATAAGCATGTGTTTTCTAATGCATTTATCATATAATTTAGTAGCTTTTGTATGATAAATTGCTAGGTTTAAATGAGTTTACGTTATACTAGTGCAAGAGGGGGCCATTAAAGGAGGTTATGTCGGACCATTAAAGGCACTTTCATGGTGTCTTCTATGGTCTCGCCTTCCATTGTCTATCAAAGAACGTAATTAGGGATCGCGCATGTGCGTGATATGCTCCGCCGGAGTGTGTGCTCGCCCATGAAGACCACACACGTCTTTCTCTTCGCTGGAGACCTTCTGATCTGAACTTTTCCTCGCCGGAACTGAGATCTGAAAAAACACGTACGCTGAAGATAATCGAGAAGGTTCGGCCAATCATTGGCCCAAACGGCTCTGATCGACGGTCTTCAATGGCGATGGATTCAACGACGATTGGATCTGAAGCTGACAACGAGATGAACGGCGGCCTTCAGTGACGAAAAATCAGTCTGAGAAGAGTGAAGCATATTGGTCAGATAAGCTGATTTTCCGGAAATGCTAATCGACCGGTGACGGAGTGGAGGTAGCAGCGGTGGAGTGACGGTGGAGTGACGGTGGCTAGATATCCGACGGAAATCTAATTATTTTTTTTAAAAATACCGATATGAAGATACCAAATAATGTCGTCCTACGATACCAATTGATGCCGACTGATACGATGGCCGTGGAAACTTTCGCTTTGCTCTGATACCAATTGATATGAATCTCCTTGCAAAGACTTTAGATTACGGAATTTTAGATCTTTGACTGAACGAGGGATTTGACAAACCCTATTAAAGCCGCACAAACTGATCAAAACTAGCCATCGAGATCTTGAACAGCTCAAGAATTGTGAAGTCAACTAGCCCGCATGATTGGTTCATAATTCGAAAATTTGCTCGTTAACTAACCGAATGATTAACTCACAAATAAAGGGTTCTTTGTTCACTAACTAGCCCGCAGGATTAGTTCATAAAGGGTATTGATACTTATTAATCTGCAGGATTAAGCAACAATGAAAATTAATGCTCGCAAGCAATAAACTTGAAAATATAAATTTTTATTGATAATAATGTTGTGTAAAAGTGTATATGGCCTTCCCTATTTATAGGGTATAATTCGGCCAGTACAAATAGAAACGAAAAAGAATTATGGCAGTTTTAAGAAGATAAAATCATATCTAACTATAATACCTAATTTAAATCTAAATGAAGACTATATTCATCCAAGTAAATCAATCCAAATATAGGATGAATTCTTTAATGAATCTACCTTATCTAAATTTACCAAATCTAATTCTAATCAAATCAAAACTCCTAAATTACAATATTTCAAAAATAATTCTAAATATGAGCACCCTACCTCATTAAAAAATCCAGTGAAAAAAGAGTATAGTGTTAAGCTACTAAAAATACTTAACTAAGAAAAATATAATAAATGACAATTTTTTTACCTCTTATCAACAATTCTATTATGACTTTTCTAAACTTCAATGTTTATCTAGCTTGAGATACCGTACCGATGTAGGGATTCCCTAGTGTTGCTAAGCGATTGAGAATTAGATGCCTAACCAATGAATTCTGCGCATTGTTAATATCATCTTGCCAGTAGGGTTTCCAATTCTTTTTGAAAATATGATAATGACATGATATTATTAAATAATTGGAAAAGGTTAGTTAGAAACATTAATACAAACAAATGTACACTTGCCTTGTCAAGTTCAAGTACATCTTTTTGGACTTTGTCTATGTAGTCAGTCGCGTATAACATGACGTAATAGCCACACTCCAAAGTTTGTGCTTATTTCTTGTACTAATTGTGAAAAACATAAATTGGCAAGACTGTTGAATCCATTTAGTATAGTATATTGAAAATAATCAAATTGGTAGACCACCTTGATTTTGACCACCTCAAATGAAGTTTTTTTTTTGCTTTCTGGTTTCCTTCATTGCAGATTCCGAAATCTCGACGAACGCATCCGATAGTTAGAAGTGGAGAGGATCTATCCAATACACCCGCTTAATTCTTGGGCTATCAATATCAATCTCCAATGTTCCCTAAACACGAAAAATTATTTATTCTTTGAAATTTACAAAAACAATGTTTGTAAAGAAATTGACTGTAGTAAATAACCTCTCGAAGTATGGCACTATGAAAACCTTCTTATCATCCTGGCCTAGGTATTTGCAAATGTAGTCCATCTTCTCTTATCCAGTACAACCAACTTCTTGTATCATGACCAAACACATGTAACCAATCCATTCCTTATTTTGATTATTGATAAAAAAAAACATGTATCTCAACAATTTAAAATTAGGCACTAATTTTTTAAATAATAGTTAGTGTAATTAAAATTGACTTTCAAAATGAAATTAAGAAAAATCACTCACAAGGTGTAGGTCTACATCATCTTTTGATTAACTTGGTCACATCGCCATAGGTCTTCAAAATCACTCCATAATGCCATGATTTCATGTTTGCATCAGAATATGCATTCATTTCCCAAGAATTCGTATGTTGAGTTTTCGATCATGGGGTTGTAGCCAATTATAAAAGCACACGTAAAAAGTGAGGGGAGTCTCAAAGGACGTGTGCTCTTGCCAATGGAGGTCTAACCGTAGTTGGTGTTGTTGGGACCGATTTGGGGGTTTGTTTAACCGATTTTGGGGTTGTCTTCACCAGATTTTGTGATGTTGGCCTTCTTTCCTTCAAATTTTGATCCTTGATAGGATCGACGTAAATAAGATATGGGGTTAAATAAGAAACATTCCCGGGCAGAGCCAACTTTCTTGTATTCTCCATCTGGGATTGGCAAATGGGTGCTTATCACCAAAGGATTCTCCAAGGAAACCCTCGAAAGACCTTTCGCAATAGGTATGGAGTGATGATGTTTCTTTAACTCATAAAAAAAACCCATCGGCTATATGGAGTGGCCTATTGTCCATGTCTTGATCAATGTATAGTTCACACGGACATGATGCTTACACCACATCCAACATAAGCATTAAATATGAAAGTAAATTCTTAGGAATATAAAATAGGTATTAAAAGGATCATTTGTACCTTTTTCAATTGCGAGTATTCCATTGTCGAGGTTGTCGGGTTTCAAGAATTTCCTATCGATTCTTGGATTTTGAACAATTAACTCGGGGTTTACCCCAAGATCCCTGGGAAAATGTCGTGAACCACGAGATAGAGGTGTCCAATCGGCCGTCACGTCCTCTAATTTTTTAGGTAAAACTAGCCCGATGTGTTGGACCAACTTCCAAACTAAAAGGTCTTGTTTCTCAATTCATTGTCTTGGAGTTGGCCTTTTTTGGTCAAGGATTGAATTCTCGAGGGTTCCGCTCCATCGTAGGACCGTACAATGCCAAATGTCGATGTGCACCATTAAACATGCGTTAGCCAATGCATTTGACACATTTATTATCATATTTTGTTTGGTTGATTTCTAGTTTTAGTTAGGTTTACATGACAACATTTTTGTACGGTCACTTTTCGATTTCTTGTCTAAATCTCGAGTTTTGTAGATTTAATTGAAACAAATGGACACTTTGTATTCATGGGCACCTAGATTTTCCTTTTTGATCTCATTAGTAGGTTGCTCGTGAGTACTTTTTATCATCTTTTGGTAAAAGTCCATCCGCGTGGGTGGTAAAATATATTTGAAGGCCATTCGCAAGGAAGATAGAAGATATCGAAGGTCATTCGCAAGGATGGTAGTAGATTGAAGGCCACATATTCCAAAGCGTGGTAGTAGATGGAAATGAGCATAAGAAAGGCAGATTCAAAATTCAAGAAGGCCATGGAAGAAATTGAGGGATTGTTGTTCGAGGTTGCACGGAGTTCTGAGAAATATCCAAGAAGAATCAGCTATTGAGGCTGGAACCATTGGAATTTTCTTTTCGAGTGCCATAAGATCGACTACAAGAACTCCCAAATAAGATTAACGGTTAACCTGTTGGTATGCCTTGAATACGTATTAGCCGCTTCGACAAGTTGGTACGGGGATCTCGCTGTTATTGGCATTGTGTCTGGGCTATTATTGGCTGGGCTGTTATTAGCATGTCCTCTGTTTGGGCTGTTATTGACATTTTGTCTCCTGTTCTGGTTTGGGCCTAATGTTTCTGGGCCCAACGCCTTTATGGTTTAAGGCGGAGAGGGTTATATATAGTGCCTCGTCCTTTAATGTAACTCTAAGAGAGATAGGATTGGTAGAGAGTAGGAAATCTGTAATTTTGGTCTTTCTCTCTAGTGGAATCCGATCTTGGTCGACCGTGGATGTAGCCAATTGATGAACCACGTAAATTCTCGTTGTTTTGTCTTTCGGTTTATTTTTCAGTTTTGTTCTTTCTCGAGTATTCCGCACAACAAACTGGTATCAGAGCTTTTAGTTAGATCTGTAGTGGGTCTATCAGATTTTGGATTAATCAGATTTGGGGTGGTCGGATCTCAGATCTGATCGAGAAGAAAGATGGTTGCACTGAATGTAATGGTAGACAAGTTTACTGGGAAGAACAGCTTCAGTTTATGGCAGATCAATATGCGAGCT
>JAULKK010300018.1:0-12642 GCA_032355705.1 Rubia peregrina
ATATCACATCCTAAAAACACACACCGTCAAACAATAGCAAGATTGAATTCATCAATCTCATAATACTACAGTGAAAAGAAACCTTATGAATCAGTTCTAATACACAAAATAATTTTTAAAAATTAAAACATGAAATCATTGATGAATTTAAATATAACATAAAAAGAATACTTGCATGTGTTAAGTTTACGGCTTGCCTGCTCTGTAGTCAACGAAATTAATCTCTGCGGTGGCACAAATTGCAAGGGGGAACTTTACAGACCAGGGTGATTTCCTTTGCTCGCTAATGGAGCTCTGAAGCACCATAATCACCAATGCGAAAATGAGTATCACTGGGAAAAGACACCTGTAGAACTATAGCTAATAACTACAAGAAATAATTAGTTGATCCGGCATAAAATGAGAACGATAATCACACAAGTAATTTATTCAAAATTTGGAAGAGGCCAGCGATAATCCGAGCTAGAGAATAAAATTTCGAGGACTCTTCCGTGGTTGGAGAGGTTGAGAACATAGCTGGAGAATGTACCGGCGATGGTTTTCGTGACGCGTCAACGGTGATTGCAGAGGATGTTGAAAGTAGAACCAAAGGCCGGGTCGCCGCACTTAAGGCACAGTCGCTGCCAGCATTGTCGACAACGTTCCGGTGGAAAAAAAACAAAAACCGTCGAAACGAAGCGCACTATGCCTCTGAACGTTACCAGAAACTGCAAAAATGAAATGCCTTCCGCGATTCTCCATAGCAGCGAAGCTCCATTTACCGCGGCTTAAGCATGTCGAGACGAGCAAGAACACCCGCGGCGACGAATTCCACAACCAGTGACGATGAAATCCAGCGCGGGTGGAGAGTGATGGTTGATTGGGATCTGATATTGGGTAGGGTTTGATTTGGGCGAAGTTGGTATTTTATTTCTGCAATATGCGAAAAGGTCACCCTCAAATTTTAGGGACTTATTAGTAATATGGTGTTGAAACTTTAAAAAATAACGGTTTCATATTTTAAATTTGATAAATTAGTTGATTAAGATATATTTTAAACTACAACAAAATAAATTGATTTGATAAATTAAAGTAAAAGAAATTGCGTGATGGCATGAACTAAAGTAGATGAGTGACTTTTAAAGTATTAGATTTATGATGTTTAAATTTGATAAAGTTATTCACATCAAAACATGAATTTTATGGTCTTTAGAATTGTCACTATATTTTGTGATATCAAAATTTTATGATATTTATCAAAATTTTATGATATTTAGAGGTGTCACTAAATTTTGTGACATCATATTTTTATGATTTTTAGAAGCGTCATAAAATGTTATGACATGAATTGATGTCACAATTTTATTTAATGACATGTGCACCTGTCACTAAAATTTAGTGACATGGTAAGATGTCATAAAAATTGTGACACACCTGTCATAAAAATACGTCACTACTGAACTCTTTTTTTGTAGTGATAACTTTAGTTGCATGTGATAATAGATTATATAATTTTACTTTTTAGAAACTACGTGTTACAAAGAATTCATATACATCTAACATAATGTATGGTATCATATACAATAAAAGTTTCAATGGTCAAACATATTATGGAAAAAAATGTAGTCAAAGGGAATCATCGTTATAAGACCGGGGGAGTATAATTCTGGCTATAGTGATGCATATTCCTATGACGGGAAATCATGAAAGTCGTGCAAAATTTTTGGCTTGACTTGATCAAATTAGACCACGTCGTCGAGACTTAATGAAAAATCGTATATTAGGAATTTATTCTCAAGGCACCAAGAACTAAGAAAGATGTACAGACGATTGAGAAAATGGCTAGCTAGGTCATTAATAATGTCAATCGTCAATGAAACTCGTAATCCATCTTTTCACGTATATTAAATTTAATTTGTCAACCATAAATATTTGATTCTTAATACACCATTCACATGCAAAAGATATTAGTTATCGCACCTCTCTTAATACGTTCCCTCAGATAAACGGGTACATGCGCGGAACATAGGGGTGGTTAAGGCGTGCCTGATCATTTTCAATATTTTTTTAACCTTGCATAATTTTATTTATTTAGTATTTTATTATTTTAATGATAAAAAATGGGTCCCTTCTATTAACAAAATTCAACTCAAATGGTTTATAATTGATTGTCTATTTTTATTTCAGAGTTAAAAAAGAATTAGAATTTCTTCTTTATCCAACTTTGACATTAAATATTTATCAAAGTTACATTTGAAAGTAGTTTTAACAATTTAATATAATAAAAAAATTGGTTCAGATTAGAATTTGATTTTTCTTTTCTAATACCAATATAGTATATATATGAGTCGTGATATCTTTCCAGAAGCAAAAAAAAAAATTTAAAAAATTATCTTCTATAATTCATTTTTTAAATTTTTTTATGTAATTTAAAGTGTATAGGTTCTCTATTTAAAATTTTATTTCATAATTGTTCCTTGCTTAGACCCATTTTCAAAATATGTCCAAGAGAAAAAAAAACACTCTATATTTCTTACGTAAAATATAACAATAGAGTGAGTCTCTTGATAGGCGACATGTCTATAAGCGTATTGACAGGTCACTTATTTCTTACCTTATACACTGCATTAGTTAAATTACCTACTAAATTTAAAATTTTAGATTTTTAGATTTTTTTAATATAATATATTTTCATATTCAAATACATATTATTACTTTTTTAGCTTTTAAAATACAACATTTAACGTAAAAGTCACTGTGCACTGTCCATAAACTTATGAAAATGCCGTCTTTCCTGAGACTTTCTCATAAGAATAATATTGAAGATAATACACAACATACTAATCCAACCACTTTATTTATTTTTAGTATTTAATTTTATTCCTTAACTTTTGAATGGGTTAATCTACTATACCTTGCTATTTTAATATTCGACTCAAACTTAATTCCTGGTTCCGCGCCTGCACAAGTACTATTCATTATGCAAACTTACTTGGACAGAGAGGAGTCACGAGTCCTTTAAGCAGGGGTGAAATCAGGAATTTTCTTTAGGGTGGACTAAAAAATATATACATAATTACGTTTTAGTTGACCATCAAAATAACAAAAGTATAGTATTAATTTATTCAAAATTTAAATAATAAAATAAATACAAAAAAATAAATAAAGTGATTGGAGTAGTATGTTGTGTATCATCTTTAAAAGTATTGTTATTTTTTATGTTAAAAATATAGAGTGATTTGTTTTCTCTGTCATATTTTGAAAATAGGTCTAAGAAAAAAAATTATGAAGTAAAAGTTTAAATAGAGAATTTAAACACTTTAATTTACATAAATAATACATGAAAAAATACAAAAATTAAATATAGTTCGTTAAAATTTTTGTTTACTTTTAATAAGAAGATAATTTTTTTTAAATGTTTTTGTTTCTTGAAAGATATCAAGACATATATTTATACTCTATTGATATTCGAAAAGAAAAATCAAATCCTAATCTAAACTAAAATTTTATTATTAAATAAAATTGTTAGAACTACTTCTGAATGCAACTTTGATAAATATAATTAACGGTAAAACTGGATAATATATTTTTTAACTTTAAAATAAAACTAAAGAATCCATCCATTATAAACTACTTGAGTTGAATTTTTTTTATAGGGGGGATCACGGCAATTTTTCATTATTAAAAAATAAATAAAATACTAGATAATTAAAAATTATTCAAGGTAAAAAATATATTATGGGTGGCCAGGCACTCCTAGCCCACCCCTATGTTTTGCCCATGCCTTAAAGCCAATTATGCCAACCTTAACTTTTAATATCATAATAAAATCATGCATGCGTTTCTATCATAAAATTAATTAATATTATATTGTGTATTAAGTTTTAGATTTAACAACCACTAATGTGAGACTCTCTAAACATAGTATTAGCGTGATGAAATCACGAAAGGCACCGTGTCTAAATTTTCGTTAATTTAAAATTTGAAAGGCGTGGATATTTCTGGTCTGACCCGATCAATGAAACCACCATTTCATTAGTTATCTGATCCAAACATAGATATAGTATGTATATAAGAATGCATTCATTCCTAGCAATGAATAAAAGAACTGAGAAAGATCAAAATGGAAAAGTCATTGTTTACCTTCGCAATTAATGGAGATATAATTGATTTAGATTTAGGAAAAGAAAAAAAAACTCTTTTTAATTTGTTTTGTATATATTCTGTTTCATATTTGTTTAGGTCTAGTATACCTTTTGTACTCACTATATATATATATATATCAATACACCCAATCACAATTATTTGTGGGTTTCACATTCTATCATGTTATCAGTTAGGTCTCTCTAAATGTTCTCTAGTTTTTCCCAAAAATTCCCAATCTTTTTTCCCCGGTTTTGATCTCGACCGTGCCCACCCGCCGTCACTAGCCGATTGCCGCCGCTCTACAACCGTCATCAATTGTTGATCGGTTCCTCCCAGACATCGTCGTCCACGCGTCGCCGGTTCTTCACCTACGCATCGCCCCCCGCGCCGCCAATCATCGGTCGTCGTCCGCTGTTGTTTCCATCTGTTTGTTGTTGCTCCAAATTCCATGCACAAAAGTTATATCAGTCATACACTGCCATTCAAAACCTTTTTGTGTGTTTGGTGCAATTTAATTTTTTGTGTTTGGATTTGTTCATTCTTTTTCCTCATGGCGTCAATTACGCTTCCATCGTTGATCAGCTGCATCACCATCAAGCTTGATGGTTCCAACTACTCTCATTGGCGTACTCAGATTACTTTTGTTTTACGCACTGTTAAATTGATTGGTTTTGTTGATGGATCTAGTGCCCCGATCCTCCTGCGAGTTTGGCTTCTAAGGAATCCAATGACAAGGTTTCTGAGGTTGCTGCTGCTCGTGACGCTTGGATTCAATCATATCATCTAGTCCAAGCAGCTCTTTTCTCATCTCTGACTCCATCTGCAATGTCGGTAGTTGACGTTGTGGTCACTGCTGCTCAGGTATGGAGTGCTTTAGCAACTAAATATCAGAATAATTCTCGTGCTTGTCACCTTTATCTCTGTGATCGTTTGTATGGAATTCGTCAAGATGATCGGTCTATTCAGGATTATTACGCTTGTTTCAAGGACATTCTTGAAGAATTGTGTGTTCTTGGTCATCAACTTAATGATGAAGATATTGCTATATTGTTTTGTCGTGGCTTGAATGATAAGCTTTCATTGTTTTCATCCACTCATATGGTGAAATACCCTTTACCTGCATTGCATACTCTGTTGTTGATGCTGAGACTTTAGAATTTTCTCTCAAAGCTCGCTCGTCTACTGCTTCTGGACCAGTCCCTGCTGCTTTTTCTGCTGATCAATAGGAAGGCCGCGGTTATTGACGATGGAGGTTTTTCTTCTTTTTCTCGTTTACAACTCTGTACAATTTTCAAATGGAGCCAAAAATAATTTCAGAAGCAAGATTAGACTCGCAATTCATTTTACTCCATTGATTGGATCGGACCTTTTTTTATTCATGATCCAGAAATTATAAATTTAGATTATTTGGTTCAATATATACAATATTTGGTCTCATATAAAACTAATCCCACGCAAGACAAGGGGATTTAAAATTGGGGGGGAAAGGAGGTTACCTTCGTTTCATTGCATGTGATGCCATACATTTATATGTTTGAATTTAGATGAATGAAATGGGTGAATTGATATAAATCTCCTTGCGAATACTCTGAATTGCATAATTTTAGCTCTTTGACTTAACAAGAGATTTCGCAAACCCTAGTATAGCCACACAAACTGATCAAAACTAGCCATTGGGATCTTGAACAACTTGAGAATTGTAAAGCCAACTAGCCCGCATGATTGGTTCACAATTCGAAAATTTTCTCGTTAACTAGCCCGCAGGATTAACTCACAAATAAGGATTCTTTGTTCACTAACTAGCCAACATGATTCGTTCACAAAGGTATTGATACTTAATTAACCCTCAGGATTAAGCAACAATGAAAATTAATGCTCGCAAGCAATAAAGTCAAAAATCTGAATTTTGATTGATAATAATGTTGTAAAATTCCGTGGATGACCTCCCCTATTATAGGGTATAATTCAGCCCGTACAAATAGAAATTGAAAAAAAATTATGACAGTTTTAAGAAGGTAAAACCATACCTAACTACAATACCTAATTTAAATCTTAATGATAACCATATTCATCCAAGTAAATCCATCCAAATATTGGATGAATTCTTGAATGAATCTATTTATCTAAAGCTACCAAATCTAATTTTAATCAAATCAAAACTCCTAAATTACAATATTTCAAAATTAATTTTAAATACGAGCACACTACCTCATTAAAAATCTCAATAGAAAAAAGGGTATAGTGTAAAACAGCTAAAAATACTAAACTAAGAAAAATATAATAAATGGTATTTTTGATATCGTATCATGAATGAAATTAAAATTAGAAAGAGAATAGTAAAATGAGTGAATGAAATTGAACGAATCTTGTCATAAATAGAAGGTGTGACAAATTCACAAAAATAATCAAAAAATAGAAAGTGTGGCACCTCCAACAAAATAGGGGGAATAGTTTTACTTTTAGAATTCCTAAAAATAACGTAAGAGGCCATAATTAAAGACGAAAATTTCCACGGTGAGACTTTTCTTCGGAACGACTTGATATTCAAAGACATATTCAACAGTGATGTTGGAACGCTATACTTTTCCTGTGTATATAAAAGGAGAAACAACTTAAAATCAATTAATTATAGTCAAACTTAGCCAACTTTGATCATTAAATTCTATTATTGTGTATGTACAACTATTATCATGTTATATTTTGTTGAATTTATCGGGAATATTTTTTTAAGTTATTATTTTTTCAGAATTTTTTACACAAATAAATAAAGATATTAATATTTAAATATTGATGTAGTTGACTCCCAAAAGTTAAATTAAGTAATATGGAGTGGGACGGATGGAGTATATTGTAGGAGTATTTTAAGTGATAAACTGATCGTAATTGGATCTTAATAAAAAAATATATTATATTTAGATCTTATTCGCTCTCCAGTAACTCCAAGTCAGATCGGATTCTACTAGTATAACGATTAGTTCCACACACACACAATTTTAACACAATTTTGAAGATAGTGTTAAAATTTTGAGAAAAATTTAAATTTAGAAGAATAAAGTTGGTTTGAAACTTAAAATAAACTAGGGCACTAACTAAAAATCTTATATTAATTAACTAAAAACATTTATTCTCTCTCTCTAGAATAAACGCTCTCTACCAAACTCTCTGATATTTCCCTAAATAGTAACTCCGGCCACCTAACGGTCACATATCGCCAATAACGTTCATATCCAACTGCATATAGACACCGGAAACCTACACTAATGGCGGCTCCGCCCTCTGGCGAGAGCCCGCTACTATCCTACAAAGCTATCCTCACTCAACAAACGACCCAAAACAACAACTCAAAAAATCATCTTCATCCGATAACCGAATACAAAGGCGAAATCGCGGTCCTTTTCGATGATGCAGAGATCGATCATCTTTCTGAACCTTTCAAGAGAAACCTAATTGGGAAATTCCCAAGAGGCAGACCTTCACTAGACTTCATCAGGCACAATTTCAAGAAAATTGGATTCAAGGGTGAGGCAATAATCACGGCTTTAGACGGAAGGCATGTCTTTATCAAGTTCGATCTTGAGGAGGATATCCAGAGATGCTGGATAAAAAGGAACTGGAACTTGGGAGGCTCAATTATGAAAGTCCTCAAATGGACAAAGAATTTCGACGTTAAGGAAGAACCACCACTGGTTCCGATCTGGTTGTCGGTCGAGTTCCCGCCGGCGTACTACTTGCACTCTGACTCAATCCCACATATCGCCGAAAGACTGGGGGAGCTAATCTTTGCTGATCTTCCCACTATCAACCACACAAGACCCTCCACAATCCGGTTATGCGTAGAAATGGATCTTACGGCGGATTTCCCATCGAGGATTCGACTGGGCTCTACAAGGGAGAGCAAATGGTATGATATTAAGTACGAGGATCATCCCAGTTACTGTTGTAAGTGTCTCAAGATCGGCCACACCACTGCTGATTGTGGCAAATTCAAGCCTAGAACTCATTTGAAGAAGCCAGCGGATATGTGGATCCCTGCCACTAAAACACGACCAGATGCAAATGTAGAAGCTGTAATAGCAGATCAAAATGGGACTCATGAGGAGGAGATTTTCCAAGATGCTGTGGAAACCATTGACAAAGATCCAGTCATTCTGGATCGGGGCAGGGTAATCAAAGAATACAGGCCAAAAAAGCAAATGACCAGAACCTCAACAAGCCCAAACAGGAGCTCACAATGTTACTCTGCAGACCTGATAACAAGAAATAGGAAGAGAAGATTCTCCAACTGGAAATCTATTGATGATTTGGATATTACCAATAGCAAGGAACAAAGCCTTTTGGCGGATACCACACTTCATAATGATAGACAGGTTACATTTGATACCCTCAGGAAATTTCATAATAGTTTTCTTATGAAAATTGATTCGCAGGTACAATCCTATGGTCTCTCTGCTGGGGACGAATATGGAGATTCAATGGATGGAGTGGAGGGAGCTGGACAGGACAAACAGGTGGAAGATAGCCAGCATCCGGTAATTGACACTACATCAGGTACTCCTAAACTTAAGCCTCCGGATAAACTGAGAAACTTCTTTACCTCCCCTAATATGGTAACTACGCGCTTGAAAGCTAAAAATAAATCCTCTTATGAATATTAAGATACTTATGTGGAATGTTAGAGGTATATTTGCTTCAAGATTGAGACTACAAAAATTGGTTAATACTCATAGGATTAACATTCTAATAGTTATTGAAACAAAGCAGAAAAATGAAAAAATGGAGCTGTTTAGAAACCAGCTGGGGTTTGATACTGCTATAAGTTCACAGGATGCAAGAATGTGGTTGTTCTTTAGGAACAACTTTACCCCTACCACAATTGTGGAGAACCGAGATTTTTTAAAGATAGTGGTTAATAATGCTGAGCATAATGTTACATTTCAGATAGTGGCTGTTTATGGCAAGCATAATAGACAACTAAGGGCACAGATGTACCAGTCTTTAACACAGGTAGCTGATCTTAGACCCATACCTACACTGGTTGCTGGGGATTTTAATGTCATTAGGTCAATCTCGGAATACAAGGGCAGTAGTACACCTGAGCATAATAGCATTTTAGATTTTGATTCATATATTCAATCTTCAGGGCTTAATGATCTCCCTACTGTCGGTAATAAATTTACTTGGACTAATGGCAGAAGGGGTTTACAGAGAGTATGTAAAAGACTGGATCGTATAATGTCAAATGCTATGTGGATTGACCAATACCCTAATACATCTGTCCAGGTGCTTAACAGGAATCCCTCAGATCACTCACCCTTGATATTAGACACACATATTCAGGAAACAAGTGCCCCAAAATCTTTTAAATTTCAGAAAATGTGGCTCGAAAGAGCAGATCTATATGAGGTGATTAGGGCAAGTTGGGAGAGCAGTTTAGAGGTGCAGGGAATGATAGGATTCTCACTTAAAATCAAACGGTTAAAAATTGCACTTAAACTCTGGAATAGAACTCACTTTGGTAACATCTTCCACAACATACAGAAGATGGAGACTAGGATAGAGGAACTTGAAATAGAGTATGATGAGCACCAATCTGATCATAGTCTTCATGAATTATCCCTGGCCACTGTAGAGCTAAATAAACTCCTAATGGAAGAAAACCTGTTCTGGAAGCAAAAAGCAAGGATGAAATGGTTGAAGGGGGCTGACATGAACACAAAATTCTTTCACAATTCGGTCAGGGATAGACAAGCTAAGAACAGGATAAATAAGATTAAAACTGATTCGGGTATTTGGTTATCGGATCAGACAGACATTGGTAATCATGCGGTTGATTTCTACAGGGAGTTATTTAGGCAGGAGAATTCTGATATTACAGGTCAATCTTTAGCTCAGTGCCTAGAATACATACCTAGAATCATTACAGAGGATGATAACTGTCATCTTTTAGAAATGATAGAAATGGAGGAACTGAAAGGTATTGTTTTTAACTTGAACCCAGATAGCTCTGCAGGCCCCGATGGATTCCCAGGTTTTTTCTATAGGTATGCATGGGACATTATCAAAACGGATCTACTTAAGTGTGTACAGGAATTCATGTGTGCTGTCCCAGTTCCAGCTAATATCTCTAGTACACTAATCTGCCTGATTCCAAAAGTCCCTACACCTACTACATTATCTGACTTTAGGCCCATATCCCTGTCAAACTTCAGTAACAAAATCTGTTCTAAAGTTCTTGTTCACAGAATTACAAGTGTTATAAGTAAATGCATCTCGGTTGAACAGAGTGCCTTTATTCCAGGTAGGGAAATTGCTGATAACATACTTATTATGCAAGAGATGGTTAGACTACTAGATAGCAGAAATCAGGCCCTAAATCTCATTGCTAAGATTGATATGTCCAAAGCATTTGACAGAGTCTCTTGGATGATGCTGAACTCCTTAATGCTTAAAATGGGTTTCCATGGTCATTTTGTTAGGGTTATTATGGCTAACATTTCTGCTGCCTTCTTCTCTGTGCTTATAAATGGGATTCCCAACGGTTTTTTCAAGGCTACAAGAGGGCTTAAACAAGGTGACCCCCTGTCACCAATTTTATTTAACCTGGTAACTGAGGTTTTAAATAGAGGTTTAAAGTGTATGTTTGCACATAATCTGCTGGATCCTTTCCATATCCCAGGTTCAGCTATGGTATCTCATTTATCATATGCTGATGATACTGTGCTTTTTTTAAAGGCAACAAGTAAGACCCTCAGAAATCTGATACAATTCTTATCATTATATGAGAGGGCCACGGGGCAAAGGGTTAACTACACAAAAAGTGCATTCTATGTTGGCAGCAAAACTAGCATTGCTACTAGGGATAGGATCTGCCATATTACAAAAATAACACAGGGGTTCTTTCCTTTTACATATTTGGGTATAACCATATTCAAAGGTAGGAAACTAAATGCCTACTTTCAGCCTCTGATTGAGAGGATAAATGCTAGGGTGCATAATTGGAACTCAAAGTTACTAAATCAGGCTGGTAGAACTACCCTAGTCAGACATGTATTAGCAGCCATACCCCAACATATTTGGAGTGTCATGGCACCTACAGCATCAACAATTAATAAACTGGAACAGATTTGTTTAAACTTTATCTGGGGAATCAATAACGATGGTACACATAAGAGACATTGGATGGGCTGGGAGAGAGTGTGCTACCCTATCACAGAAAATGGACTGCAACTTAGGGATTTCACAGTAATCAATGACAGTTTTTCTATCAAACTGTGGTGGAAACTTCAGGAGGGAATAACTTTATGGTCTAAAATGCTATGGTCTATGCCCAAATCTGCAAGGAAGTCTGATCCATGGAAGAGAACAATTAAAATTTCACAAATTGCTATGGACAACTCTTTTGTGCTTACTGGCAGGGGTAGCTGCAATTTTTGGACTGCCAACTGGACTCAGTTTGGCTGTCTGGCAGATTTGTGGACTGAGGGGATGTCTATCCCCCACCCATACATCACTGTGAAGGATTTCCACAGTGAAAAAAACCAACTGATCAATGTGATCAGATTAGGATTAGATGATGAGGTGTGCAGCTTTATTATGAAGGATATCTCTTTTACTGATTTGCAGGACAAACTTGTGTGGAAACCTGCTATCACAGGTAAGTTTTCTGTCTCCACTGCATATGAACTGATTAGAAAGAAGAAGCTGAAAGCACCATCTCTGGAACAGGTATGGCACAAACTTTTACCTAGGAAAATTTCTTTCTTATGCTGGAGAGTGATAAATAACATGCTGCCACTGGATGATATTTTGAGAAGAATGGGGATAATAAATGTGTCAAGATGCTCACTGTGTTTTAATGAAGCAGAATCTGTTAATCATATCCTTAATCTTTGCCCATTCACTGTAAAACTCTGGAACTATGCTTACCATCTGTTGGATATTTCAGATCCTGGGATAGACTGCATATGGGATAAGCTTTCTTGGTTTTGGTCCTACTCTGCTGCATCTAAAACCAAAAATCTTTTCTTCAATTTAATTCCATCTTTCTTATGTTTTATAATCTGGAAGGGTAGGTGCAGCTCAGTCCATGACAACAAAAGACCTGTTTTGAACACAATGATATCTGATTTAAACAGGTTTTTAATTGATGCCTTCACAAAGTTCCCTCATCAGAGATATTCGGACTGTGATCTATTGGAAAACAAGGGTTTACTAGCGGTGCATACAATTCCCAGAGTAAAAATCATCAGGATGATAAAGTGGAAACCACCTGACTTTGGCTACATCTTAAATACGGATGCATCATTTAAACAATCGGTAGATCCTACTGCTGGTTTTATTGTTAGAGGCACTGGGGGGAGGATACACTACATGGGGGGAGAAATATTAGGGGAGGCTACACAGCCAACTCATGCGGAACTATTGGCAATTATCCTGGGCATTGAGATTTGCATTCTTCACAATTTCTTACCATTGACTATACAGACTGATTCTCTGCAGGTCTGTAACCTTCTGAAA
>JAULKK010300027.1:0-12642 GCA_032355705.1 Rubia peregrina
ATGGCTTCAAACCAGATGTACCAGATCCCCACTATGGATATTTCCTTTTTGTCAAGCCAATACGAAGATCCATACACGAGAAGAGAGTTAAGTAACGCTCTCACAATAGAGCTGGAGCCCTCAGACCAAGTTGCAGCTTTCCCTTTGAACTCGGAAATCATGATGACTCGATGGCCCAGCAATGTAAAGCCACCTGAAGAACACCCCACATACAATAGAGACTAGACCTCCGTGAGTTCATAAAGATATTTCTCAGTCTGATGAATTTGAGGGACTTCAACGAGTAGATCACGTGTAAGTCAGTAGAGAGTTATTTTAAAGGAAAAGCACAAAAATGGTTCAAAAAACTAGGTAAGGGATCATTTCATTCCAATTATTTAAAAATAAGAGATTCACTAAAACCTTTATCGAACTTTACCAAAGAAGGCAGCGGCCCAATGAATCGACGGAAGCATTCTACCATCGGTATGTGGATGAAAGCCTCAGTGTAAAAAACTGCACCAAGGATGGGGTGATCCTTGGGTACATGAATGGAATATCTAATCTCAATCTATACAAAAAGTTGTTCTTGAAGAAACCAGAAATTCTGCAGTATCTGCAAGAAATTGTGGAATAGTACTTGAAGATTGAGGAGGCTACAAAGAGGAGGTGAGAAGGGGACGAGTGGGCTAAAAACAATTCTAAAGCCTCAGAGGCTTTGAACAGAGGCTTTAAATGTTACATCCCCCTAATCAAGACTTAGTTGGAGATACACTCCATCCACGAGAGGCTGTTTTGGACTCCCCCTACCGGTAAAGACTTCCCTGCAAAGAGAGTTTCACCTAAGTTTTGCAATCACCAAAAGGAGTGTGGCCATGAACAAATAATTGTATCCACATATTTTTTAAAAAAAATTGACAGATGTGCAACAGAGGGCTTGCTTCCGAACTGCGTTGAAAAACCTAAGGGAGAAGGCTCCTCGAAGGGAAAAGGAGGATGTCACCACTGGAAACCCTTCAAAAAAGGATCAGATCGAGGTGGACGAGACTAGCAAGGAAACAATGGGGAGCGAGCTGAAAATCAACGAAGGGAAAATAGAAGACTTGACCAGGTTGCTCGGGTAGATAGAAATTGGGGCAAAAGGGTAAATTGAACGATCAAATTCATCAATAGGGTAGTGAGTGACCAGTCCTCGAACACCATCATCAAAGCACAATCCCGCTTTGTACCCCCTGGAGAACCATGTCACAAATGATTTTAAACCGAGGAAGCCATAACCTTCTTAGAAGCAGACCTAGTACCCAGTCGAACCCAACCACATGGACCCGATGTGATCCATGCTAAAATAGGATATTTTTACATCAAGGGGGTGTTTGTAGATGATGGCAACAGAGTGGAATTGATGTTTTCCAACTGCTTTGATCAATTGGGCCTAGGGTGTGAAAGTCTAAAGAGGATGACTTCACCACTATCTGGATTTTCTAGGAAATGGTTCTCCTCATGGGTTACATAATCCTCCCAGTCAGGGTGGAAGATGGAGATAAAAAAATTACGGTCGACTGCAGCTTCGTTGTAATCGATTGCATATCCCCCTACAATGTAATATTAGGAAGGCCCTGGATATGCCATACGCCAGCCATATGCACCGTAATATTAAATGATGGAGTTCCCTACCAAGAAGGGGATATCAGTTATTAGGGGGCATCATTCGGCAGCTAGAAGCTATTTGGTTATGGCCTTGAAAGAAGGAAATAAAGGGGGAAATAATGGCTTTGATAAATGGAGAAGTCGGACTCACAGACAATCAACCCTTAACAGTTCGATCTCAAAGAATGTTGGTCGTGAGAAAGAGGATAATACCTGCAATAAAATGAAAACCAAAGGATCTCCTTGATAACCATGCAGACGTAGTTTCGTGGAACATGTTTGACCTCACAGGAGTGCCCAAACCTATTATGGTCCGCAAACTGAATGTCAACCCCTCTCAAAATCCTGTCCAGAAGGTCGTTCGCTCCAGAGAGAGTCGAAGCCAAAAGGAGGAAGTCCAGAAAATTTTTCGAGCTGAAGTCATCGAAGAGATATTTTACCCGGAATGGCTAGCAAACCTTGTTATGGTTCCCAAACATGATGGTGCTTGGTGAATATGAATAGATTTTACGGGCCTCAACAAAAAAAATCCCAAAGATAGCTGCCATTTACCTTCAATTGACATGTTGCTCGGAGCAATAGCAGGATGTAAGGTACTCGCCTTCTTCGATACCCAGAAAGGCTACCATCATGGAAGATGAGGACAAGTGAAAAACGTCGTTCATTACATGTGTACAGAAATTTTTAATAAGAAAATGCCATTCAACTTGAAGAATGCAGGGGCAACTTACCAAAGGCTGGTTGACAAGACCTTCAAAAATACAATTGGCAGAAATATGGAAATATATGTAGATGATAAGGTAGTTAGGGACAAGGACTACGAACAATTCCTTCTGGATCTCGAAGAAACCTTCTAAATACTTTGAGATGAAAACCTAAAGCTGAACCCAGCTAAGTGAATGATCAGAGTAAGAGCCAAAAAATTCCTGGGATTCATGTTCTCGGCAAGGGGGATCGATGTGAACCTGGAGAAAGTTGAAGATTTTGATTAGCATGAAGCCCTCTTGAACGGTTAAGGACGTCCAAAGACTCACAGGATAATTGGCTTTTCTTAGTCGATTCCTCTCTAAAGGTTCCAAGAAACACCTGTCATTGTTTGAGATACTTCGAAAGGCCAGGCAATTTGAATGAATAGAAGAGTGTGACCAATCTTTCCAGGACTTAAAGGAACTCTTACAAAGCTTGGCTACCCTCATGAAGCCGGAGAAGGGGGAAGATTTGTACTTAAACATCTCGGCCTCCCCCTTAGCAATAAGTACAGTTCTGGTGAAGGAGAAAGAAAAAGTGCATCACCACATTTACTTCATTAGCAGGGCATTGCATGGTTCAGAAACATGATATATCACCCCAAAAATAGTTTTGGCCATGGTCCATACGACGAGATTACTCCGGTTGTACTTTCAGAGCCATAAGATCATAATGCTTACCGGCCATCCAATCAGACTTTTGCTCCTCAAGCCGGAGGCCTAGGGACAAATGATAAAATTGGCAATCGAACTGTTGAACAAGGCATCCAGTTCCACCGAAGAATAGCTATCAAGGGTCAAGCCTTGGCACATTTAATCATGGAAACCAGAGAACTAATCGAAGTTAATGATGAGAAAGAGATTGAGAAAACGTGGCAGCTATACGTTGATGGGATATCACACTCGTGGGGTGGGAGCAGAGCTGTCATCCTGCTCACAAAACTCAATAAAAACTATCCCTACGCACTACACTTTAACTTCAAGGCCACGAACAATGAAGCGGAATACAAATTACTAATCACACGACTTTGGATACCCAAAGACGTAGGGGTTCAAAGCCTGGAAATTTTCAGTGATTCCTAAGTCTTGATCCAGCAAGTTAATGGGGAATACGACGCTAGGGAAAGGATCTTGCAGCGCTATTTGGAAGTGGTGAAGCCTCCCCTCTAACACTTTCACCATTACATCCTAATGAAAGTCCCTCATAAATATAACCATAAGGTCAATGCCTTGAGCAAGCTGGGCTCATAAGGCTTGAACTTCCAGTCCCAGGAGCACTTGATGGTGGAAATACTGAGCAAGCGTAGGTTTGAAGAAGAAACAACAGTGACGATGGTGGAGGGGGAAAATTATTGGATAACACCAATCATGAGCTACCTTTGAAATTGTACACTTTTGGAGGGTGCCATTGAATCAAGGATAAGCAAATTGAAGGCTGCCAAGTATGTGATCCACGAAGATGTGCTCTATCGATGAGGTCATCTGCAGCCACTTCTCTGATGCTTAGCCTCCCATGAAGCTGACTATTTAATCTGGGAGACCCACGAGGGAGCGTGAAAAATACACCAGGGGGTTCGATCGATAGCCAAGAAACTCCTTCCAGGGGGTATCACTGGCACAATATGGTCAGTGATGTTAACAAGTGCATCCAAGCCTGCCATTAGTGCCAGAGGCATACACTACTCACTCATGTTCCCCAAGAAGAAATGGTGAACATAAATAGCTTCTGGCCTAGTCATTTGACAAATGAGGAATAGACCTAGTATTCCCCTTACTAGAAGCTCTAGGCCACTTCAGATACCTGATTGTGGTTGTAGACTATTTCACATAGTGGGTAAGGGCTGAAACTTTAACTGGCATAAAAGGGAAAACTGTGATCGGTTTTTTCAGGAAGAACATCATCTGTCACTTCGGGATCACTCAAACCATCATAACCGACAATGGTACCCAAATCATTAGTGACCCATTTAAAAGCTGGTGTAAAGAATACAAGATCCACCATAATTTTACCAGTGTATACTATCCGTAAGACAATGGGTAGGTGAAGTCACAAACCGGATCATCATCAATGGCATCAGGTTGAGGCTCAAAGGAGTAGGAGAAATCAATGAATTGTCTAGTGTGATTTGGTTGTATCGAACGATAGAATCCTCTCCCATAGGTGAAACTCCTTATGACCGGGTCTACGGTTTAGAGGTAGTAATTCACGATGTGATAAGGCTGCCTACCTTTTGAAGGATTTCCATTAGCAACGAAAACCAGGAGATCAACGATAAGTAGCGTCGACTGGACCTGGATCTTCTTGAAGAAAAAAGAGAAAGAGGTCCCTCCACAAAGCCAAGGCAAAGTAAAATATAAAAAGGTATCATGAGCCAAGGGTTCATAAAATCCAGTTATCTCTAGGAGACCTCGTGATGAGGAGAAATGAAAAAAAGGTGAATGGTGCTCAAAGGCAAATTGGCAGCAAACTGGGAAGAACCCTATCGGGTCGTTGAAGTATACCCTGGAGGTAGCTATGTGTTGGAAACACCCTAAGGTGAATCGATTCCTCGTAGATGGAATCTCTAACCTTAGGAGGTATTATTCTCCCAAATCTCAGTAGACTTGGTAATGCCAGGCAGTAGCCTACCCAAAAATAGTTGTAGGCTAAGGAATACCTTCGACATATGTACTTGATGTAAGTCTATAGCATTTCCCAACTATTGTTACCAATTTATTGAAGGGTGTTTCTTTAAATTATTTGAATTTACCTTATTTACTAGAACGCACTATGATTCAAGGATATGGAAGCCTCCCCCGCTTCTCAAAAGAAACCATCATACACTTGAAAAGGCTCTACGGCCAATCAAGCGCTGAGGGTCTAACTCCCTACATGTATAAGCGCCCAAGGATCAAAACCCCTATAAAAAATTGAAAGGCCTTCGCAGCCTTTCTAGTGCTCGGGCTCGAAACCCTTACATGTATGAGCGACCAAGGATCAAAACCCTGGTAAAAACTTGAAAGACCTCTGTTCCTGGCAAAAGCTCAGGGTCGAACCCCTTACATGTATGACCGCCCAAGGATCAAAACCCTTGTAAAAACTTGAAAGGCATCTGCAGCCTGTCAAGCGCTCGGAGTCGAACCCCTTACACGTATTAGTGCCCAAGGATAAAAACCCTTGTAAAAAATTAAAATGTCTCCATGGCCTATCAAGCACTCAGGATCAAATGTTTGAGCGCTAAGGATCAAAACCCTTGCAAAAACTTGAAAGGCCTCTGCATCCTGTTTAGCTCTCCTGATGAAACCCCATACCTGTATGAGTTCCCAAGGATCAAAACCCTTGTAAGAAATAGAAAGAGCTCTGCGGCCTGTCAAGTGCTCGGGGTCAAAACCATTACATATATGTGCGCCTAAGGGTCAAACCCCTAGTAAATATTTGAAAGGCCTTTTTAGCCTGTCGATCGATCAATGTCAAACCACCTTACATGTATGAGTGCCCGAGGATAAAAACCCTTGTAAACACTCAAAAGACCTCTGTGTCCAACCAAGCATTGTGGGATCAATTCCCTTATAGAAATAGTTATGATACCAAACTAAGTTGTAAGGGATGAGCCCCCTGACATGGTCACAACTACTTGGTCTGTGAAGTAAAAGGTTAACACATTATTCATTTCATATAAAATACCACAATGGCTTACAAGTTTAGGGGAAAAGTTCCTTGTTTACATTCAAGATAAGAGTACAACAGTACGAACAATAATTGAGTATCTACTCTGCCTACTCTAAAAGCTAAGGGGAGAGGAGCTCTTCTAAGGGGATGAAGGGGAACTCAATAACTTCAAACTTGACAGAGGCTATGGGCATCAAGAAATACTAAATGATATCCGAACCCACAGGCCCTTGCACCTGGGAAGAGCTCGAGGGGCCCACCACCAATTTTCTGGACCTTTGGCAGAGAGGAACGTCCTTAAGGTCTTCGTCCTCCTCCATTATCTCGATTATCCTTTTGGAAGTGTCCCCTTGATTATTTATTGGAGTAGCCCCATGACTAGTGTTGGCTGAGGGGGACCCTTGCTTGGTACCAAGGGTGTGCCCTTGGCTGGCTGACAAACTCGAGGCCTACACCCCTTGAGTAGATCTGGTTTGATGAGTTGAGGGTACGGTAGAACCTTCCCATACGTGGTTTGCAGACAGATATAACCAGGAAAATACTGAACCGCTCCTTATACAGGGCCCATAGAAATGTTAACCTTGAGAGCTCGAAGTTGCGTTCTTCTAATTTCCCCTTGGAATTCATTTTTTTGTTGGGCCAAGGCTCCCATCTTCTCACTCATTATCTGTTTCTTCCATCCTTTAGCCTTATCATAGGCCTCACCATACTTAGGATGCTTATTGATTTTCTTGCACTTCATGATGTCCACGGACTCTTGGAGGTATGACTCTAAATTATCAATACGGCTAGGCCTAACCACACAAAGCTGAAGGTTATACGCTCGAATACTAACTTCATCGGCCTTGAACGTGATTTGGTGCTCTTCACATCCTTTATGAGTTTATATATTTTTTGCTATGAAACCAGACAAAGTTGCTCTGTTTGCTTAATTGACTACTCCAAGTGCTTCACCTAGCTTTAAGCTCTTAGCTTTTATTTTCCATCCCTCGAGCTTGGAGGTGTTCTCCCGAACAACGTCGCGAAGGGAGTTGTCGTCTTCTAAGTGAGTCTGAGTCTCGTGGTTGTAATGAACCATAGCAACCTGGGTGAGCGAAGATGACTCTTCCCTAGATGATTTTAAGGTCTTAGTTGCACTTAAACATTCTTGAATCGAGCTGAAACCTACATCCGTGGTAATCTTAGCTAGAAGCTGGTTGTGTCGATCGAGGAGAAGCTTGTGGTCGTCATCCAGACCATCTCTAGCAGCAACCAAGGTGTCCATTTCTTCCCTAATGTGACTTAGGTCGTTCAGGAGACCCTTCTGCATTTTGTGTCGGCCGCTTCGCCATAACTCTAACCTTTGTAGGCAATCCAAAGTTCATATTCAAGGCGGACAGATCAATACCACCTAGTAGCTATACAGTGGTCCCACGCCCATTCATCAATCTTGTGATACCACTTCTTAATCACTTGAAAAAAGAAATTGAAGACTGAGCCCCTTCGAGAGAGGGGGTAGTAATAAACCAAAGATAAACTCTACAAGGCCGAAGAAATTAAAAATGCATAAGTAAGGAGAAAATACTTTCATTAATGATAAACTAGATGGCATAGGGGGTACAAAAGATAATATCGAAGGTAAATACTAAGAGAAATTTATACATTTTCATTTTTCCCTATGCAATGTTTCGCATGGGGGTGCTCGAAGAAGCTTGCGCTTGGGGCTTCGGTTGGGTCAGGGGGTCCGACTGGATCCACTTATCATCTTCATCCACCTCGAGCCCTCAGATTTTTCCCGCAGTGAAAAGCAGGCCGGGGGCCTTTAAATGTTCAAGCTTGGAGAACTTGATGCCCCCATCCTAGATGAACTTCTACCAAAGATGATTCAGCTGGGAAGGACAACTTTTGTTTTTGTGCACCTCCAGCGTGGTGGCATACTCACCCATCAGTTCTTTGCGGAGTGAGGTGGAAAGGGAATTTCGAGCAACCCCATGTAGGTCCGAGATAACAAGGAGAAGAAGGCTCGAAACACTTGGGTCTTCACAAGCTTATTGGTATATGCCTAAAAAACAAAGGCATGGTGCTCAGTGGATCAAGGATTTTCCATCTAGGTGTTCTCCCTTGTTAGGGTTTGGACAGACTTCTCCACCTCCCACAACTTCTCTCAAAGCCCTTTCAACTCCTCCTCATGGTCGGAGGCAGCTTTCTTGAGCTTTTCCTGATGCTCCTTCACCTCACTTTTGTGGGACTTTTGTAGCTCCCCTGCCTTAGTTTTAACTTCTTTGGCTTAGCACAACTTTGATAAGAAATCTCAAAGAATAGAATCCAAGGCACTCACAGTTACAGGCACCCTCGAAAACTCGGCGATTGAGGGATCAAGAGAGCCTAAGGGAATGAGGCTACCCTCCCCGGGGGTAAGATCGGCCCCAGAGTTAGCATGGACTCAATGAAAGTCTAATCATTAGTCTTTTGCGTCTGGGGGTTGGGCTGCAAGATGAAGGACCATCGCGACCCCTCTCAGTACTAGTCTTGGGATTTTGGCTCTCTAGATGGGGTAAATGAATGGAAGGGGAACTCGCAACAAGATCCTCATCGATGAGCTCTTTTTTATCCTCCTTGAATTGAAAAACGTTGTTGAATCTCATTGAATTTTTTATTAAAAAAGTAAGAAGAAGTACAAAATAGCAACAAAAATTAAAAACAAATGCTAAGGTGTCGTAAACACCTTTATTCAATGGGGGGGAACTCTACAAAGAGACATCTACGACCTTGGAAACCCCATGAATTTCGACCAAAATGGGCTCAGTCTCCGGAACAATTTTCAGGGGCTTCAAAGAGCCACCACCTTCTGTCTTTTTTACTTTTTAGGAGCCCCGCCCTCTGAAGTCGAAGGGTCTTTCCTTTTATCCTTTTTGGGCTTTCCACCCTCACCCTCACCCTCACCCTCTTTCTTGTTTCTATTCTTTTTCTCAGTGGAGGTGGTCTTTGAAGATTAAGTAGGAGGATGTGGATTAATCAGAAACAAATCCTTGTTATAGACCCACTTCTCTTACACCTCCGAAGGCCAGGTGTAACCGGACACCCTCTTTCTATAAATGGACATAACGTCTAGGGATTTTCCCAATAATTTTTCCCTATCTACAACCAACCCTATCAGAATGGAGTAATTGGCAACATTCTCAAATTTCGGTTTCGAATTCCACCTTGGGATATTGTAGCATTCGGCTTCACTGTCGAAGGTGTAAACTGGTGGTTTATGCTAGTATAGGCAGTTTGAGTAGATCTTAATAGGGTGTTTAGAAGACTTGTACTGAGGGTGAGAATGTCCTTAATCTCTGTATCCTTATGCACTACATCCTTAATCTGCGACAGGTAGTAGGGGACCTAAAAAGTTCATATTTAGGAATGATATCTAAATTATGACATTGGGTCATGAACGCCATAACATAAATTATGACGTTCGAATAAATTTGGGATAGGTTAACTTGGTGTTCTTTGAGAATCCAAGAGAGGATAGGGGGAAGGGGAAAGCAAAGTCTGAATCTAAAATAGTGCTCATAAATAGTGCACCTCCAGGGTCGAGAGATTTTTGAGGTTTCTTTCTCTCGAAGCACCCCCAAATTTTAGAACTGCATGAATCTTAACAGTGTACAGAAGGGTGCATAGTAGATCAAAGATCTCTGTCAGAATTATTTGGGGATCCTCCACTACAGGGTCAGGATCTCCTCCAGGATAAAAAAAAACCCTACCCATCTCATCATTTTCAAGAATTACTTCCCTCAGAACCCTCTCCTTTGACAATACCCACTTTTGGCGGTAACCCTTAGGCGGCACCGAATAATTTTCTGACGTCTTCTGATCCCCCTTGTCGGAAGAAATCGAACCAGTGACCGATGAGGAAATGGCATTGGAACTTTAAAGACAGGAGTTCTCCACTCCGCCTGTAGTAGAAAGGGTGGAAAATAAGAAAGAATTTCCCCTTCTCCCCTCCCCTCTACGAAGGCATTGCAACATTTTCAAAATGTAAAAATATAAGGCTAAGCGAAGGGGAAAAGTGGACTTACTGGTGTCTGGTCAGAAAAGTTTGGTCGAGCTCTCTTGAAAATTGATGTGTCCATTTTATACGTTTATTTTGGGGACTTTTTGGATTCACTTTTATAATCTAGATGTAGAATTTTTCCTTTAAATTCTCTAAGATGAGTTGAGAAATACTTTACGCTTATATTACTCTTCCAGGGGATTTTGTGTGACAAGGCAAATATTGGAAGAATTTGAAGACTACCTTTGATGATTTGAAAACCATGAAGACTACATTTTAAAGAAAATGAAGACCTTGAAAACCCAAAGAAGGGAAGATGAGACAACTACAATTTGACCAAGAAAAAAGATAACATTTGAGAGAAGAGTACTATAACTGTCGCAAGCCACAACAGTACTCTGCATGCTGTGAGTCGCGACGAATGTGTCATGAGTCGCGATGGTCCTCTGTCCAGATTTTGTTTTTGGACTTTTGTACTATAAATACTCTCTTATCCCTCTCCTTTTCCAGAAACTTTTATCTCTTACGATTTTAGCCATAAACCCTAGTTTTCTTCCATCCATTTGTGCTTACTACAATAGAAGTAATTACATGTTTTTTGTTACTATATCCATGTGCGTCTGATGTGGTTTGATATTTGAATAAACATGGCCCCGAAGAAGAGAGCAAGAGCAGGTACTTCTGCCACACCTCCACCTCTTCCGCTACTAGCAGATCTTGCACCACCACCACCTCTCCTAGATAGATTTATGGGATTGCGTCGGATCACCAGCATATTTTCTAAGAGGTGGGATATGTTGTCTTCGAGGAAGATTCAGGAGACCTGCTTCGCCAATGAAATAGTATTGGAGGCCTTTAACTGAAGGAGCCGATCCTATGCCTCCTCGATAAAGGAGTATGAGAGAGTTTTTGTCCCAAGGAACACCGACCTACCAGAGGTACACCCTTGATTTCCTATCCACAGTGATGGCTTACATAGAGAGTGATGTAGTCCACTCTGAGAGGTTTATTCGGTTTCACCTAAATGACATCTCATATGAGATAAGCCTCTTGGATATTGAGGTAGCTTTTGGGTGGGAGAGTTCTGAGATCCGGGCAAGGTTCGATCCGGAGTAGCATGCACCCACCATAGAGGAGAGCTTCTTGTTCTAGCATTCCATCACCAGGAAGTCACGGAATGTCAGAGAAATGAACAATGTCATCATCCATCCGGCGCTTCAATTAGTGCATCGCCTCCTCTCCTTCACTCTATTTTGTCGCGTTGAGTTGACAAATGTGCCGAATGATGAGATTCTATTTCTTTGGGAGTTGACGAGCGAGGTCACGGGATATGGAGGATGAAAAGACTTGTGGGTCACGAAGGTCTTGGAGGCAGCGAGGAAGGAGAGAGGAAAGATTTCATTTGGGGGAATAATCACCCTACTTGCCGAGCATATGCAAATATCCATCCCTTAGGGCCTTCAGCGACTTGGTCGGGGGGATACGTATTGCATCACATTGACTTGAATGGTCAACTTTCACCTAATCAAGACCACGACTGATCCACAGGCATTCCACTGGTTTTACGGGGCTGGAGGAGTCACCTTCATTAAGCTTCCACAGCCCCAGCGTACGAAGATGGAGTTCGACACACCAGTGACAGATTTAGCTATCAAACCAGATCAGGAGTATATGCAGGGATTCATGCGGGAGCTTAACAACTTCCCAGTGCAGTCTGACGAGGGAGTTCTACCCTACACCATGGATTTGTCATAGGATACACCTCATTCGCCACCATAGCCTACTCCTTAGCACTAGAAGCCTGATCCGATGTAGGAGGATCATGAAATATGCAACCAGCATCAGCATGCTCCAGCTGATTTATTTTATAGGATGTACGACATAATCTACGACCACGACTTGTACGTGTCGTGAAACCTTTTGGATATGGATGACGAGATCGATCATCTCGTATCCAGAGTGTGGGAGATGCAGGAACACGCTGGTGGCCCCACATGATGGGATCCCGGAGCAGTATAGCGTAAGGAATGATGCCAGCGGAATGAGGAGTGGATGAATCTTTATCAGAAGTGGTACGGACATGGTGGCTCATCCACAAAGCAGTGATTGTGAGCACTTCTCTTTCATGTACCCCCATACTTTGCTATGTATTGTGTTTTACCCTGTTTTGTATACATTAGGGGCAATGTAGTATTCTAGTGTGGGCAAGGAGTAGCTGTTTTGCATTGTCTTTTAGGAGTTCTATTTTTTTTCTGTTGGGATGATTTATATTTTCTAGACATTTTGTATTGCTTTATGTTGTTAGTTTTTCTTTCGGGATAAATTGATTTATTGCTTTTGGCATACTCTATTTTGTTGCATTCGAATGCTTTAACAGGTTTGAAATGCATAAATCTATTTAGCTATTTTAGATTGAAAATTTGAAGGAAAAAAAGAAAGAAAATCCGCTAAGTTGAAAACCAGGGATGGCAATTTAGGCAACATTGGGGGCCCGTATAGGATGAAAACCCAAAAGACCAGCCTAGGTAAAAAAAAGAGGCTAATTCTGGGTGAGATGTGAGCCAAAAGAAACATGATGTGTGGCTAAGATTAAAACCCGAAAG
>JAULKK010300045.1:0-12640 GCA_032355705.1 Rubia peregrina
TTCAGCTGAGCCCTCTCTTGTCTGTCCTCGTCAGCAAATGGCTCCCTCTCCTCCCCTCTCCACCCTTCCTCCCTCTCTTCTCTCTCCTATTCAGCCCGACCACCTCTCTTCTCTCTCCCAATCCAGTGCCTCCAGCACCGCACCGAATCAGCATCCTCTCCCCACCGCGCCAGATCGAGCTCCACCAACATTGCCTCTCTTCTCTCTCTCCCACTCCAGTGCCTCTACCACCGTGCATGACCATCTCTCTTCTCTCTTCTGTTCTAATGCCTCCACCACAGCCCGACCTTTCTTCTCTCTCCCACTCCAGGGACTCCACCACTGTGTCGGATTGAGCGTCCTCCATCGCCGCCGCCGCGTCGAGTTCCACCACCGCTGGATTGAGCTCCGCCGCTACCGCGTCCTCCGCCACATCGCCGTTCCATCACCTGGATTCCCTTAAGTTTGATTCCCTGCCACTGGATTTCACCGAAGCCCGATTCATCACCGATGTTGCTGTATTTTTGTATGTGTTTTTGTTTATTTGATGTTCTGAATTTGGAAACTATTTCTGATCCTATTAAAGGCGGTTATTTGAACTGACTTTGACCGATTTTGATCACAGGTGGAACCAGAAAAGCGGTTCTAAAGTGGCTTCTCTTGTTCGATAGAACCGTCTTCAATAGCCATTTCCCCCCTCAAGTGGTGATAGGAAAAGTGCTCAGCAACAATTACAATAAGTGAAGTGTACATCCAACTCAACTAGGCTCAACCAATAATTACTATTGCAATGATAGCCAAACTACATGTCAACTATACTAATCGTCTGTACTATTAGATATTAGAGATCAAATAAAATTACAATATTGCCATCGGGATGTTAACTTGCTTTCCGTGAAAATTATGATCACATGGCAGAGAGAAGTGTATCACAAATCATTATCACTTCTCCAAACATTGATTTTCAATAAACACCACTTGATACAAAACACGATCTATATTTTCCAAACCGTAAACACCTTGATAAACACATATCGACCCATCCAAATATTAAATAGAACTCCTAATACAAAATATAAAAGAAACCACGAATGCATGATAACCCGACCGGACAAAATACACTGGTCAACTAAATCAATTGATTATCATGAACACACGGATATAATATGTTAGATAAAAAAAATACTAGTGCATGGAGACATATCCACACTTATTCAATAACATAAACATTCAAAAAAATTATTATTTCCCTATCTCTCCATGATGAAAATATGAGGAAAATTTTGAAGAGTAAAGTAGGGTTTTTCATGAAGAGAAGAGGGAGGGATTTAATACTATATTGAGCATTTAGATTACAGCTCGGTTTGAAATTTTGATGCGCTACAACAGAGAAGCTTATTATGACTATTATGACATTTATACATGGACGTTTTTATAAGAAACTTCTTAACAAATACATATTGGGATACTTATAAAATTAAACGTTCTAATATTGTGTGATGCATGTTAAAAGTGTCCCGAACATTACAAAGTGACCAAATATTAAAATTATTAGGAGATTTATAAGTGTCCTAATAGATGTATGTTAGGATGCTTATAAATTAAAAAGTGACCAAATATAATAGGACGCACAAAAACAATCATATATCTTATCTATAGAGTAGCTTAATATAGCTATCCAAGATCTATATAGACTTGCGGTGAGGGAACATTTTAGAAGCGTCACTTGAATGGAAACGTCCCAATAGAGAACTATCGGGATATTTTCTAGCAGAATTTTGTGTTGCAGTGATATTGATTCAATCAATTGACCTAGTCCCCCAATCAGCTTGTTCGTAACATGTAAGAATCTTTGTGTATCCCAAATCGTTGTTACCACGTTGCCAACTCAAATATTCCCCTTGTAAATGATATACGTAGTACAAGGTTACAATTCCTCATTATATATAATAGTATGTGTCTAACACACCTGATACCCAAAATACCCTCATATGTCATCTCCCACTATAAAAACCCTCGCCATACCGCCATTCTTTTCATCCCAAAACAAAGCTTTCTTTTCTCATATCAACCACGTATTTAGCATTTTCTGAGAAAAATGGCCTCCAAAATGACCACATTTTTAGCCTTTCTGTTTCTTCTCAACCTAATCGCTTGCGATATGGTTAGTGCATGTGGAGATTGCCCTAAGCCGAAGCCGAAGCCTGTTCATAACCCTAACCCTAAGCATACTTGCCTAAAAAACGCCCTACAAGTTAAGCTATGTGCCAACGTCCTAGGTCTCCCTATCCGTGTCGGATCATCGTCACCCTGCTGCTCGCTTATTGCAGGACTGGTAGACCTAGATGCTGCCGTTTGCCTTTGCACCGCCGTCAAAGCTAATGTTTTGGGACTCATCAATTTGAACGTTCCGGTTGATCTTACTGTTTTCTTTAACCAGTGTGGCAGAAAATGTCCACGGGAACTGAAGCATTGCGCCTGAAACAAAGATCTCGCATTTCTCTTTTCTTTACGTTTGTGATTTTTTCGGCATTTTATTTGACCTTAGTCTTATTTTCAATACAATGTTGAAGGTAATTTGAATCTACGTTGAAGGTATGCACTTGAGCATGCTGATGTTGAATTTTATTTTTCAGTTTTATGTGTATTACTGTACGTGTAATTCGAATACAAATTGATTTATATTTATTTTCTTTTCAGTCGATTATTGAATGATTCTTAGGTATTTCTCTTCTTCTCAATTGATTGACAGCACTCGATTAAGTCAACTAACTTGGGACGCCGTAATAATCAATGTATATGGAGTTATTAGATTAAGGGATTTTTATATTTCTGACCCCAATTTTAGGCTGAAAGTGCGAATATAATCCTGTAAAATGAAAAGTGTCAAAATGACTCAAACTTTATGATAAAATGTGCAATTATAACCTTTTAATATAATTTCGCTGCTATTCCCTTTTATCAATACCAAAAATGGCCATTACCAGTATTACTAAAAACTTGCTTTCTATCATCAATTTAACTCGTGATTTAGGTGTTGTAATCTTTTTTATGACTGGTCATTTATCTGGCCGAACAAAGTCACCAAGGAAATCGCGGGTCAAGGTCACAATGAGGATGGACTTTATGCATTGGACTGAGGTGAAGCCGCATTGGTATCTTTCATTCAGAATAAGAAGGGGCGAGCATCATTTGAGCTTTGGCATGCTTGACTGGGTCATGTACCCCATCGTATTATTTCCATTTTGAGTAGTTCTATACTTTTATATGTTTCTTCTTGATTGCCTAAACCTTAAACCTGCCCCTTGGGTAATGGCGAAAGGTCACAGGCAGTGTTTTGATGAAAACCCTAAACATGCATTGCATGTCCTTGATTTGATTCATTGTGATTTGTGAAGTCCTGCCCCCGTTTTATCTGGTAATGGTTTTTCATATTATATTGTTTTTGTTGATGAGTTTTTAAGATATTTGTGGCTTTACCTTCTTCCTCGTAAGTCCGAATTTGTTAATGTGTACATGCAGTTTGAGACTTTTATTGAGAATCAATTCTCTGCTTGCATTAAGATATATCAGAGTGACGAAGGTACTGGGTCTGTTAATACTCACCTTCAAATGCATTTTACCACTAGGGGCGTTCACCATCAAATCTTCTGCCCCTATATGCCTGAATAGAATGGGCGTGCTAAGTCTAAACACCGTCATCTTATAGAAATGGCACTGACAATGCTCTTTCAGTCTCGGCTACCCTTTTTCTCATTTGGATGATGTCTTTGCCACTGCGTTTTACACCATCAACCGCCTGTCGACACCGGTGCTCCATGGCAAGACTCCTTATGAACTTTTTGGCTATCCTCCAGTTTACTCTTACTTCAATCCTTTTGGTTGTCGGGTATACCCTGTCATTAGACCCTGCAACACACAAACTTCCCCTCAGAGTATGCCTTGTGTATTTATACAAGGGGTTTCATTGTCTTGATCCATCCAGTGAACATGTCTACATCACTCGTCATGCTCGGTTTGATGAGCGTCACTATCTTTTTGCTTCTGATGGGGCATCTAGTGTTGCTTTCACGTCTTTAGATGTCTTCACATTCCTGGACCTTGATGCTTCTGATCCTCCATCCCATGTGTTGCCGCCTTCTGATTCACCCTGCCATGTTTGCTCATATGCACCTACTCCGAGCCCGCTTTCGGTTAACTCTATAAGTCAGTTTCTCTAGGATCCTCATAATGATCACTTTGCGCTTATTACCAGGAATCTTCGATATGTCAGTTGTACTCTTCACTTTGGAATGTCATTTCGTTCTTCTACTTCCACGAACATGTTAGGATACTCTGCTGCTGATTGAGCTCGCTGTCTTAAGACTCGGTGCTTGACTTATGGCTATACTTTTTTTCTTGGGGGCTATCTAATTTCTTGGAGTGCCAAGAAGCATACTGGTGTTTTGGCCAACACTGCGGCGAAGGTTGTTTGACTCTCTCATTTACTTCAGGATCTGCATTGTTCTCTCTCAGAGTCCCCTATTTTGTTGTGTGACAACACCACCGATATTTTTCTTGCTCAAAATCTAGTGGCTCACAAGTGCGCGAAGCATATTGATATCGACTATCACTTTGTTCGGGAGTTGGTTGCATGTGGGAAGCTTCATGTTAGTCAAGCACATACATCTCTCCAAGTTGCCGACATTTTCACTAAGGGTCTTTCTCAACCTTTGTTTGAGTTTTATAGGTCCAAACTTCGCATTTCGGTTCATCCGACGCTTCGCTTGAGGGTAGGTGTTAGGATGGATGAGATCACTGATTAGTTATCATAAAGATACGATTGTGACTTGATTAGTTATGATTAGGATACGTCTAGGTATGATGTATATCTAGGGCTTGTACTCTTTATATATATTTCCCGTAATACATATCTCTACTCAGTTAGAGTTTCACGTTAAATGCAAAATAAATAATTGCACCGAATATTTATAAAACCATGTATAACCGGCGTAAGGTGTTATCCAGTCTTCTAGCACCACACTAGTGGAGAAAGGCTTATTAAAGGCGGTTATATCAGATTCAAATGCCATCTCTGGCTCTGTCTTTGATTGAAATAGATCAAAGTCAGTTCAAAAATTGCCTTTGATTAGGGTCTAAATCCAGTTCCGGGTTCGGAAGTTATTTTGGTGGTTCTTAAAAAAATGTTAGAAACTTGAGGCCTCCAGCAGCATGCAAAGATACATATTTGGAACAATAATCATCAAAATCATAGATCAAACAACATAGGTCAAACAACAAACATTAAGAATGATCAAGATCATAGATTGAACAACATAGGTCGAACAAAAAACATCAAGAATCATTAACATCAAATCACATAGATCCAAAAATCAAAATCATCTAACCAATTTATAGAGGCTTTGCGGTGGTGGAGAGCATTGGTGGTGGAGCTGACGCCATGCGACGAGGTGAAGCGGTGCGACGCGGCGGAGGCGGATCTATGCGGTGGAGTCGATGCAATGCAGTGGAGAGAACTTGGCACAGTGGAAGGGACTTGGCTCCGGTGGAGGGACAACGCGATGGAGAGGACTCGGCTTCGGCAAAGGGGTCGATGCAGCGGAGAGAACTCGGCTCCGGTAGAGGAGTCGACGTGCCGAAGGAGACGACGCGGCTTTGATGGGTGGTGGAGTGTGGTTTTAGGGTTGAGGGAAGCTGGTGGCGGAGTGAGAGTGGCAGAGTGAGAGTGGCGGAGTGAGGTTTTAAGGTTGAGGGAGTCGGATTGGTGAGGGATGTTTGAGTGGGAGAGAGGGTTGTAAATAGGAGAGGTGAAGAAAAAAAAAATCTAAGGTATGGGATTTAGAGTTTTCATCTGCATAGTGGCTCATAAGAGGTAGTCCATTAATTGCGGTTCTACAATAGAACTGTCTTTAATCAATTTTCATCAAAGGCATAACTACCTTTAATGGATTTAAAACCGCCTTAAAAATGAAATGCGTGACTTTGAGGGAGTTCCGAGTTCGGAACCTAATTCATGTCCTCATTCTGAACCGCCTTAGATTGCATATAATATTAATCAACACTTCTTCATTAGTGCCAGTCTTATTATAATTGGAGCAATAATACTGGTGACCCTGTAGCTGTTTTTCAGTAGTGGTTCGTCTGAATTTGGATGGATGCTGTGATTATAATACGCCCCTAGCTAGGTTTAACGGGTTCTCTCGGGTTAAATTAACTTTCAAATGAAATTACTCATTCCGTCTCATTTCAAGGTTCACCTTTTGACTTTTAACATTTGATTTGAAAAATATTTGATATTTAATATCTTTAGTCAAGGATAGTTAAAACTTGTGAAAATTTGATATTTTGAATATACATGTTATAAAAAATCTAACAATGTATCACACAATAGTATTATATTTATATACCAATTCAATTTTAGGGTCAAAGTTAAGAAGTTTTGACTAAATAAATAGTTAAATTGCAGTTTGAAATTGGATAGAGGGAGCATAACTAATGAAATGATTTGATATTTATATTACTTTTTACAATGAGTTTTTAAAAATTTAGATAATTTTTTAAAATATATTTCAAAATTTAAATAATTATAATCTGATAATTAGAAAACGCTGCTTGTGAATCTGGGTTAACGTTACACCTCAACCAACCTCGATTGCTGCTTTTGGATTAGTGACAAAACAAAGATGGATTTCAATGGTGTTCTTGAAATTGTCCTTGATCGTACAATACTTGGACCTGTAGATTCGGAACGTAATTTACGGAAAGATTCGTGCGAGAAATTAGAGCTGTAGTCTTTGCTGGTATTGCAGATTAAGCACGTAGTTTTGGGGTATTTGTTAATTATCACGTCCAGTTTCGGACTGGTTTTACAGCTAAGGCGTCGGTTGCCTTGTCTCCGAACAAGGACAACTTCCATACAAATCGTACGTTGTGAAGATTAACAAACTAATTAAGGCTTCAACTGTCTGTAATGGGGAAGACATTACAGCTAATTAGGGATTTTGTATGAAATGGTGGATTGAATGTTATAGAATGATAGATTCAGATGTGATTATGAAGCAATGAAGCAATGGATTATTGTTTTAAGAGTTGCAACATGATTGTGTGCAGGGGCAGAGCCAGAAAGCATTAGTGGCGGGCTGATATGCAAAGAAGAAAAAACTTCAATTTTTTTTATATTAGAGGGGATGGAAAAAAATTTAAAAAAATTACCCTAAAATTTTTCGTAAATTTTAGCTCGGCGGGGACTGGAACCCCTTCCGCCCATGGTTGTATGTAATGTCCCTAGCCTCTAGGAAGTTCACCAATTGCCTTTTTCATTTTCTTCAAGTGTCCCTTTCTTCCTTGCATGATGGCCTAATCATGTGATCCTAACGATTTTAGTCATTCAAAAACATGATAAATTATGAATTAATAGTTGATTTAAATTGGGAGTGGTAATAAACATAATTTAGTTTCATCTAAGCTAAATGAAAAGGATCCAGTGACAAAAGTAGAAGTTTTATTTTTCTCAATTCAGAATATGAGTTCGTCGTCTGAGAAACTATCTTATGCTACCTCAGTTTCTCTATTTGTGGCCAGTGGCGGAACTAGAAGGAAATTTGAGGAGGGGTGGGGCTGGGCAGGGCGGAGCTAGGCTAGGAGGGGCGGAGCTGGGGTGGGAGGGTATATTAACACTGTCACCTGAGGGTTTGGGGGCCGCCGCTGCTTTAGCATGTTCAAATGGGAGACCAAGCAAGAGCAGCAAATTTGCAACATCATAAGGCCCCCTAAGTTCTGATGCAAGAGGAGCAGCACTGGAGAAAATGAAATTTTTCCTTCGTGTCGAGTCCACCAGTTGCTGGAAGAAATAGTAGATTAGATTTTGAAACCAGAAGTAACAAACAAAGCAGCCAACATAAGACAAGATAAAAAAGGGTAATAAAGTAAAACAAATTCATTGCGCTTGAGCAATCAGAAAATTTACAATCGAAGTGTATATTGAATTACATCAGGAGTTCATGAGCATAGCATGCAATTGATTCAATGTCAATGCCTAGTAGAATCCATCAATTCAACGACGAAACTCGTGACTCAATCTCAACCAATATTTTCAATTTCTAATCTGAATGATATAAGAAACAAAGGGGGAGAAACATATAGAATAGCCATATATAAGTAATCCTTCACAGTGCAATTCCAGTATTTACAGAAATTAGATCAAGTAGGTATTATCGCATTTCTGAGTATTACCTGACTGCTTAGGTCCTTTATAGGTTAACATAACTTTAGGGCAATAATTTTTATCCGGACCATTTGGAGATAGCAACTTATAATACAAGAGCTGAATAACATCTTCCTATCACGTTATAAAAACGGAATCCTTTCAAAACTGACCTTCGCACTGGCTATGGTTTGCCTCCTCGATTAAGGATCTCCAATGAGACCGGTGTAAGAAATCTCAAAATACACACCCCGCTGCTAGCCATAAATTAACAAGATCAATCGGCACCCCGCATTTCAAACATAAAACTCTTATCTCTAATGCGAAAACAAAACTTGATGGCAGCTTGAACCATGGTTTGTTTAAGCCTAAAAGGCAACTTCTCTGAAAATTCAATAGAAATGATATCTACCTACAAATTACAATGGTGTTGAGCACGAAACAATACAAATAAAATCCAACACACATTCGCGATGACCGGCAGAAAATCACTAACCTCAGCCGTTTGACAAGCTTGCTCGAACGAGTTCTGATTCAGCGGCCGAACAGCGACAATGTCATAGGTCTTGAGCACCGGATTCTCCGAATTGAGAGCCGCCGCCTGCGCCGGACTATCAACAACGACCGTCAATCTTGTAAACTGGCGGAACGGCGCGTGAACAGGCACCTTCAGGAGCTCGCGGCGGAACTTCAAGGTGGCAGAAAGCGCCGGAGCGAGCTAGATAACGGAAGCGAGGGAGAAGAGCGGAATCGAACAGCGGTCGGAGTCAGACATGACCCCCTAGATTATGCGGCTGTAAGCGACGCCGGAATAACCTAACTCCGCTGCCTTTACGGCGAGCTTCAGGCGGTCCGCTTTCAGGCTGGATTTATCGCCGGCGCGGCGGTCGGACTCGAGGAAAGGGATGCTCGTGTCGAAAAACCCCATTTCCATAGATCACGTTTCTTCTGCGAGGCGATTGCCAAGGGTTTTACCGTTTAAGCGCCAGAGACTTTATTCATTATTTGTTTCCATTTTTATTTTTAAACATTCGCTTAATAAAGTACTTTAAATTGCACAAAATATTTTTAAAAAAATATATATTGTTTCAATTACAGTAGATCTGGAAAAGCTGCACTCTTCATTTCTTTGAATCTGGAAATAACAAAAACAATCTTAAGCGAATAAACCCTAGCTAATTGCATCACTAATTACATCTCTTTTTTCGGGACTTTTCTTTCTTGACAGCAAGACTTCTGGAAATCCTAACAGATAAAAAGACAATACTGCCCTCCAACTGTTTCTTCTTCCTTCGATCAATCTCTCTAACCGCCGAATCCGTACAGAGTCCTTCCCTGCCTCTTGAGCGCGTACACCACGTCCATGGCTGTAACCGTCTTGCGGCGGGCGTGCTCGGTGTAGGTGACGGCGTCGCGGATCACGTTCTCTAGGAAGATCTTGAGCACGCCACGTGTCTCCTCGTAGATCAGGCCGGAGATACGCTTGACGCCTCCTCTGCGAGCCAGACGGCGGATCGCCGGCTTCGTGATCCCCTGGATGTTGTCGCGGAGAACCTTGCGGTGGCGCTTGGCGCCGCCCTTGCCCAAACCCTTGCCGCCCTTTCCACGCCCAGACATTGTCGCCGCCTTGAAGCTTCGCAGATCTCCGTAAAATCCTGTTTCAGAAAATCAACGAGACACGAATTAAACATCAATTCAATGAGCTGATAATGACGAAGTCAAAATTTGGTAGGGAAAATGTAAGCACCTTGAAATTGAGATTGTTAGTTAGGAATATTGCGAGTGAGGATGTAATCAATGGTGGTTGAGTATTTATAGTTGAGGAAGTACAGGAGTGGATCCGCGTGGTTGGTTTAGAAGATGGTTCATTGCCGTCGATGTGAATATTTAACGGTTGTGATTGATTAATGGAATCGGCGTGGATTGATGACGTGGAGTACATCTTTGGAGTACGAAATTTTGAAATGTTTGATTTTGGGAGAAGCGGGAAATGGGCGGGAAAGTTATGAAATGAGGGTTTGTCTAAATGTAGACTTTCCCTTCTATAGTTCTGCTATTGGATTGTATGGTTTTTGAATTGTTTTCAACCGATAAAATGTGTTTACTTTTAGGCAAAATTACGAGCTTTGTTCCTCTTTTTGCACTACATTACTAAAGGGTTGTAGGATTATTACAAAATGTTTTTAATTAGTTCTTCTACAAAACATAACACGTTTTAAGTTAACGGACATGCCAACAATTAACGAAATTCAAAAAATTATAATTTAACAATTTTTAGGGTAAATTAGTTTGTTTTTTAAAAATATTTTTTTTTCAGTCGCATCTATAAGCTTCATTATTGACATAGTCATAGGACCTGTCTATCCACTTAGAGGATTCCGAACATGTCCTTTAAATATTTTATCAAGGTTTGGCATATCATCATCTATGGTGGTAATAGTCCTGACATTTGCATCAATTCCTTTAGTCCACGCATAAAGAGTGCAATTTCGGTTATCTACATTATTGATCAAAAACTTAAGGTTAATTTAGCACTTTCATATTTTACAAGGTCATATTAGCACTTCCTATTTTAATAGGGCTGATTGTGTATGTTTCCCAATAATGTATCCACACGAGCTATGGACAATGAGTTAAGAGAATGTATTCACACGAACCTGACTAACAAAATGTATCCACGCAAAACTATGAACAGTTAGTTAAAAGTCAGTTTAAAGAATGTATTCACACAAACTTGATTAATGGACATTTTGTTAAAGTGTCAACTCCATTCCCCCTATAATTGGGGGTGTTCAAATGTGGGTACCCGCATGTGCGAACAGTTGAAAATGTGACAATTGGCCCCAACGGGAAGTTGAAAATGTGCGGGCATTTGAAAATGGGCACCCAGTTCTTCTAGGTAGTTGAAAATGCTGGTAAATGGATTGCTCGGGCCACGTAACATATTTACAAGGTACTCGCTAACCTGTTCAACAATGAAATGTTTGCATTGATTATCATGTCATTATGTACGTAAAATTGTGGTGTTGTGAAAAAAATATCCTTACAATGATGGCAATGTGTATTAACATTCGAATCCTCGTGATTTTAAAAAATCACATATAATCATTTTAATATTCAGCATGTGATCACTCAAATCAACAAGTTTGTAATCATCATCATCATCCCCTAGCTTGGATGAACGTAACAAAACATGCTAAAATGACGAGAATAAGATCATTGTTTTCATTTATATTTTAATTTAGTGGTGAGATAATAAAGTTTGATACTCCCACTATTCCAGCATAAGTTGCACATAATCTTTTTACGGTTTTCAAGAAGCATGTTTGATCGTTAGTACGTTTAACTACGTATAATAGAGACAAATAAAAGTCGCTCCTTATTACGACGAATCCAACAATGTCACATACAATAACATCATTGTTTATATATTTATCCAAATATGTGATTGAAGTTTGAAAGTGTTGACCGTCAAATAGCAACCGTGTTGATACCGATACCGGATCATATGCCAGCCTCGGTCCCGATCCCAGCTCTACAGGAAGAGAGGTACTCATAATTGTGGGGGGGAGACAGTGTTGATTGCGGTAATAAGCAGTACATGTGTGCTTTCTAGTGTATTACACATTGTTGGGTGTAGCCACGATTGGAGCATCATATTTGGCCAAGGAGGTTAATAGAGTTAAACAAGAAATGGAAGCCGGAAATAGGCTGTCAGAAGTGCATCTTGTATTTCCTTCGTTCTGGCCGAGGTTATGAGTTGCCTTTATTTAATTTAATTAGTGACATGATTGCTCTAAACAAAAGGAGTTGGGAGATGAAATCCTATTTATAGGAACCTGTATGAGTCAAAGGAACTCGAAGCATGCAACTTTTTCTGCATATTGTTTGCCAGAAATAAAGAGAGCCTTTGAAACAATGTACAATGGTAAAATCGCTCCGAGCCCGTTCTTACGATTTTAATTCATTAAATAATCAACACCCCTTCTACCTCAACAATTGAGTCTGTAACTAAATCACTCAATTTTTCTTTTTCACAGTGGTTGAAACCACTTCATGGACCTCCACTTGATTTTCTCTATCATACTCATTATTTTTATCTTCAATATTTAATTTAAATAAATTTGTTTACCAAAATAAACTAAAATATGGAATTTAATAATACACTTGTAATTTTTAATTGATTTTTTAAATTTAGTATTTAAAAATTAATTTCACTTTTTAAAATAGTTTTATGAATCAAAATTAAAAGGAAACACTTTTTAAAAATGTAATTTTGATTTTTAAAATGAACTAAAATTTAATTTCGGATTTTCAAAATAAAATCATATTTTTAAAAAAATAATCAATTTTTTTTAAAAATCAATTTTTTTATTTTAAAAAAGTGGGGTCCTCTGCTGCCACGTGACCCAATCAGAGGTTGTCACGTGGCAGCAAGGGGTAAAAAATGATGCAACA
>JAULKK010300054.1:0-12639 GCA_032355705.1 Rubia peregrina
GATTGCAATGCGGCTGTCATGGAAATGATAAAGAATAATGACTACATGTCCTTCCTAGTTTTCCGTTCCTCAACCTTTGCAATCAAGTGGAGGAATGGAGTGGGCATAGATGCACTAGTCGAGTTTGGCAACAAGCTCAGAAACTACAACTCGATAACATGGATCAATAATGCATAAATGAATGTGTGGATGGGGTTAGTTCATGACCTTAAATATTTACTAGTATTTTTAATCAATAAGGATTGAATGCATTAATCGTCCTTACTTTAACAGGTACCTCTATGAGAAAGTGTACGATCAAATATTGGTTGCATCCAATTATTCCCTTCAAGCACCGAAAACTTGGCCGACATCGACAAGGAGGTCGAACAACGTTTCAAAAATATCTGGAACACAATGGCTAAACAGACGCTGAGTTCTACATTGTGCCCTTGTTAAGAATGTAAGGCTTTTCCCCGGTTTTACCAATTACATTTCTAACCTCTTCCATTTCATTAATTAATTTATTTCTTTTTCCCGTAGGGATCATTGGTACCTCGTCATTATCCATTCGAGCATGAATGAGGTTTTCACACTAGACACACTAACGGGGGGTATCAAACCAAGCACTGTGATCAAGAATATGGTGATTTCTAGGTATTACGATCAATAGATTTGATAATATTACTGTAATTTCCTCAAAAAATTTGACATTATAATTTACTTTCATGTCAGGCTTGCTTGCACGTACCAAAGGGAGAAGAGGAAGACGGAACCAAGTCCCGACTACACATGGAGTATCAGGAACATAAAGGTAAGTCATTAAATCCTACAAATCAATTTCTAAAACATCATTGGATAACAAAAAAAATTGTGAAGAATTGTGCCATTGCCCTTCAGTACCGAACTCAGCTTGGTTCGTGCCAAAGTGGGTACTCTGTCATGCTGTTCATAGAAGAATTGGTTCTTCACACAACGTCAAACAATATCCTTGAGATAAAAATCACTTGGAACAAATATACTAATTCTTAATTGCTACCATTATAACTATAAATATCACAGACAAAATTGTACACTAACATGTCAATATCATAGATCTTCCTAGAGGGCAAAAGGCCATATGATATTTACGAAATTCAACTTCTAGCGGAGAGATGGTGTGGGGAGTGGATCAATGAGTCCCAGCAACAAGCAAATACTTAGTTGCAACTGCTGGATGACAAGAACAACATCATAGGTTGACTATTGAATTTTTGTGCTTAAAAATATTGAGTTTGTGTGGTCGGTTTAAGGTCCAATTCTTAGACAAATTGTGTGGTTTTTTAGATTTATGTGCATGCAGGGTTCTTAGACATTAAGATTAATTTGTAGCTTCCGCGATCAATACTTTCATACATTTGTAGTTGCTTACAATTTGTTGGGTTCAATTTATAATAGGCTCGATTCATTTTTTCTAGCTGTAAATGCCTCGGAAATTATTCGGGAGGGCCCACCGGGAAACAAATAGGTCATTGCAAAAAAAATAATACAAAGTTACACCAGTAGAATTCCACAATACCGGTGTAAGAAAATATGCACCGCAAATTGAATATTTTAAGACCGGTGTAACCTCAAATTCAAACAGAATAAAAAATTTAAATAAATTATCGATGCAAAAAAACTCGATGCAATTGTAATATGTCGATGTAGCTTTATTCTTCATTATACCGATGCAAGTGTATTTTACAACTAAACATCGGTACTCATCCCAATACCGGTGCAAATATAAAATACTAATATACATCGATATTCTTCACCGTACCGGTGAAATTGTGGTTGTGCCCCCCTAGCATTTGAAACAAAACTACACTGGTAATTACTGTTTACATCGGTATAGAATTTTGTGGTTCATCATTGTAAACATTGTATTAATATTCCTAGCACTGGTACAAGATACCGATACATAATAATTTATACACCAATATTCTCCTACCGGTGTTTTTGTAATGACCAAATATACCGCTATATTTATGCACCGATATTGGGGGGGGATTTTACCGATGTAGTTGCGGGAAAATATTGAGGGGGGAGATATTACCAGTGCAATTGACCATCTCCATTGAAAGATCATATTGTGGTATGTGGGAACATTTGAAGAAATATCATGTTTCTCCCCAGTTGGGACATAATAATAGGTCCACCCTAAGACTCAAACATTCTATTCTTCTTCATCAAGGCCACGCATTGCATTGTACAACACAGTGAGAGGAAAAAATGTTCAATTTTCAAAGCCATTTCTCACATATAAGCAGTAAAGTGGCAAGCCATATATTCCCATGCATTTAATACAAGAGGACATAAAGGAAGATGAATACATATCGGGGAAGGGGGGGAAACCTCCATCGGAAGAAATTTCTAGGGTTTGAGTTGAAGAGATTTGCAAAACGAAAAGAAATTTCTGGAAGGAGGAAGGATAATAGAAAAATATAATAATTTTCTTATAATTGCATATTAATTCCTCTGCATATTATTATTTGTTCATAAGTCCTTCATCTCATCGTAATGTATGGTGAGAGTGTCTCATACAAGTCTTTGTAATTAAAAATTATCTAACACAATTAATTTTATGAATAGTCACAAGTAAGGGGATTAAAAATTAAATCAATATATTATACAAATGAGATGTTTTAAAATCAGGACATGTGAATAAAACAAAGATATATTACTCTTCAAAAAAATTAATGTAAATTTATTTTCTCCTTCATTCTTGCATTTTAAGAAAATCTAAAATTTAATACTCCCTCTGTCCCAACTCAAACTACATTCTTCAGTTTATGTCATTATTCACAGTCCAACTTTGACCACATATTTGAATAAATATACGACTAAATTGTTCAAATGGTCCCCAACATATGTCATAGTGCATTGTTTTGGTCCCCAGTCCCAAAACTGCCCTCATTTGGCACTTTACTTTTTGAAAATGTATTGTTTGGTCCCCGAGTGGTTTTCTGGGCAGTTTTTCGCCTGAAGTCGCGCACGTGACCGGCACGTGCGTTACTGTTCCGATATGGGCAAGGGTAAAATGGTAAAGTTACATTTTTACAAAAAAAATCTTGAAACTCTGAAATCACCCAAAATTTCTTTAAACTCTGAAATCACCCAAAATTTCTTTAGTTCATCCCTATTCTCAGGTCGGGACCATGTCGAGTTCCTCCGTCTCCTCTGTTTCCTCCAGCCTTAATGTCGGAGCGTATTTGAAATGCAGTTGTGGACGTCGAAGCCGGGTTCGGACCGCTAACACGCCGGAAAATCCAGGACGGAAGTTTTATGGGTGTCCGCTAGGGCGCGGCGGCTGCGATTTTTTCCGATGGTGCGACGAGGGTTGTTGGGAATGCGAAGCTTATTCTGAAATTCTTGAACGATTACAGGAGAGGAACCGGTTTTTGGAGGAAGGTATGGGGAAGGTGGTCGGCGATCTTGGCGAGCTAAAACTCCAGTTAGAAAGGGAGCGCTTGGAGAAAACCTATTTGAAACGGGAGGTTGAAGTGGAACGGGTAAGAAGCAGGAAGGCAAAAAACACGTTTTTGGTATGTATCCTAATTGCGTTGTTTGTTGCAGTGAAGACCTTTAGTGGTAGTGGTATATGATGTTCAGGGATGAATTTTGTGTCCCGTGGCGTTTCGTTCGGTTTCTTTTTTGCCGGTAGATTATGCAGTAGGTGATGGTTGCTGTAGTGTTTAATTTTTTCAAGGCTGTAATGGATATAGATTGTATGATGTAGTGGTTCTTGGCTGCAGGTCATTTTGACGAATTTGTACTTGAAAACTTGGATGGAATTTTTATTCAAGTCTTGTGGTTTGATCATGTGTGTATTATATTGGTAGATATGGTTGAAGCATTAACAACATCATGATGTATGTGCATGTTTCAAACTCATGGTACACAACTTGAAGAGGTGCTGTAATACTCTTCGTTGTGAAAAAATCAGCACGAAAATGATCGATACCGTAAACCTGTCATGCAACATTATGAGCAGAATGGTGGAATACATTATGAACAGAACTAATGCAAGAATTAGGGAGCAGAGAATGGCTCAGTACGATTCGTTTCATTGAAAAGAGACCAAATGTGTAACAACTGAGAATTGACCGGAAATTGGTCACAAAATGATGACAAGTTTGTGGAGCAATACCACTTGTAGCAAAAAAAAGTAGGCTACATAAACCGGTCGGAGTTTAAGTAGATTGAAAATGAGAGTCACGCAGGAAACATGCCCTAACAAGTGTCTAGTCGCAGCAAAGCAAGATTTTTAGGTGCTATCTATTAGCAAGATTTTTGCATCAGTGGTTCTCTGGAAAACGCCAATGATCCCCACGCACCTCGGAGTAGTCTGCGTCCTTGTACCGCGATGATGCCGGGCTTTTACAGGTGATCTTAGTGTGTCCTGTGAGGTGGCATAAACTGCACTTGTATTCTCTTTTCGCCTACATGTTGCATAAATCCCAGTCATAAGGTAAACTATAGCATCATATGCAAATTAAAATAGAATGGTTGTTAGTGTTACTACCTTCACAGTATGTGCATGAGCAGACGAGGACTGATCTGCATTTGACTTGGACTGGGTAGGTTTGTTGTTTGGGGCGGGTTTTGGCTACATTTCCCATACACGAAAACGAAACAAATGTTAGAAATCAAACAAGAAACCTTAAACAGGTGGAAGTGAAGAAATTACCCTAACAATTGGTGGGTCTGCTGGAGCTTTAGTGGTACACTTTCGGGAATTATGACCTACTTGGCCACAAAGTCTGCATTTGTATGGACTCATCCTTCCAGCTCTTGCTAGGCTCTCAACCTGTCCTTTTTGGTCAGATGTCTTTGTCGTCTTCGATTCGTCAGCAGATTTCTTCCTTGCCTTCGGGGGTCTTCCTGGTAACCTTATTTCAGCCGGAGGTAACAAATCACCAGTTCCCGTTTTCTCCCACATCTCCGGACCATTAATCGGATGGATGACATTTGTGTATGCGCTTGCGTACACATTCATGGAATAGCAAGGATGCATGAAGGCTGCCGCATCTTCCTTGACCAAGCTGATAGCAGCAACAGCGTGCGGGCAAGGAATACCCGTTAGGTCCCATTTCCTACAGCCACAACTTCGCTTCTTCAGATTAACAGCGTAACTCCCACCGTAGACACAGGTAACTTGAAACTCCATGTCCCCACATGCAGTTGCAAAACATCGATTTGATGCAAACTGACTAGCTTCCAATTTCCTCATTATCTTCGGGCCGAACAGACCACCCATTCGAGCAATATTTTCCCTTTTCCTTTGTAGCCGATCCATGAAGTAGAATCTCACCGCCTCCAACATTGTCAGTAGCGGCTTGTCCCTTGCGGGTAAGATTACTTTGTTGAAGCTTTCACAAATGTTGTTGACGAGGATATCACACTTCGACTGCGTGTTGAAGAAAGCTCTGGACCACTCCCTCGGATTAGTTCTCTCCTCCAGCCATTTCAGCGCACTCGGATCTATGTCCCTTATTTCCATTAGATGCTTCTGAAACTGTGTTGGATGAGTACATTTCGCTGCAGCCCAAACCAATTCCTTCAATTCCAAACTGGAATAAGTACCCTTAAAATTCTTGTACATATGCCATGTACAGAGTCGATGCTCAGCATCCGGCAGTAACTGCCTCATTGCCGCTGCTATCCCCTGTTGTGACAACCATAGAATACCCCCAAATTAAACAGTAAATACAATAATGGCAGAAACTAACAGCCCAGCAACATGTAAAGTTTATCCTACAATACTGATATTTGGGATAAGGATAGATTATTATTAATACCTTTTGTTTGTCTGAAAGCAAAGTCCACCCCGGGTCATTCTTGATCTTAATGTCATGCTGCAGGAGACTCAAGAACCACAACCACGAGCTTTTGTTCTCGATCTCAACAACGGCATATGCCACGGGATAAATTTGATCGTTGCCATCAAGCCCTATTGCAGCCAATAAGATACCCTTGTGTGGACCGGTCAGGTGACAACCATCCATTCCCACCAAGCTTCTGCACCCGGATTGGAACCCACTCTTGCATGCATTAAAGCAAACATAAAGTCTCTTGAACTCTTCATTACCGGAATCATCTCTTGTTGTCTGCAGTATGACGGTCGAATCGGGGTTGGCTCTCAATAGCTCATGACAGTAATCCCTCATCATCACATACTGCTTCCGGTAGTCTCCGACAATCTGATCAATAGCCCTCTTCTTTGCCTTATATGCAACGTCTCTTGAAATTGTTATCCTAAGGTCATTCTGGATTTTTTGCACAAATTCAGAAATCTTGATATTTGGCATGATCTTCAATTCACCCTTGTACCTATCACTCAGGTATTTGTAGTTGGCACAACCGTGGACAAAAGTTGGGCTGCAGGAATGAGCTTTCACTAATCTAGTCAGGACCCACATTTTCCCATCCTTCCTGAAGTTGACTGAGGCCATCCAGTTACATTTGCCCATGTTTGTTGAACAAATCGTTGTGCACCTCTTCGAGTTGTTCTTCTTGAACCTAATCCTCCTATTGCATACGGTCCCGTGGTGTTTACAGGCAAACCGGAACTCTTCCTTACATGCAAACTCTTGCCCGACCTGGAATTTCACGTCTTCGTTTCCGTTCGGCATCACGAACCTTTCGTGGAACCGAACCCATTTTTTACATGAATTGTCTTCAATATCGGAACTGGACTGACTATGTTGTTCCCCGTCCCCCACATCATTCTCTGAATCAGAAGCAACGGGAACTGCATCCTCCTTCTTTGCAGCATCTCCGCTCAGCTCCCCTAACAGTGAGCTCCAGTGCTTCTCCCTCTCCTTCAAACTCCCCTCCAAATCATCATCATCGTCAACATCATAGTCAGGGTCTCGAAAATTCCCACCTTCCTCCTCATCTTGAACATTCTCATCTCCACCAGCTTCCACTTCATTTTCTGTCTTCCCTTCAACCTCAGGTTCTGACCTTGCGACTTCAGCTTCTACTTCAGTTTCTGTCTTCCCTTCCAGCTCAGATTCTGTCCTAGCGACATCGGTATTTTCTTCGTCCTCTTCTCTCTTTTCACCCAGATCAGTTTTCGGCTTTGGTTGGGAATCACCCTGATCAGGTTCTGGTTTTTGTTGGGAATCCAGAATGGCTGGTCCCTCGTCATCCATGCTCTCCTGTTCATCTAGTAGCACAACACCATCATTTTCCTTCAATTCCACCGCGGATAGGTTCTTGCGATCACGAAGCTGCCTGTTTCTCCTCAGCATTCTCCGTTGCTGCCTCATTGACCTTTCCACGTTTTCATAGTAACTAACAACTGTTGGGCATGAATCTTCCATCCTTCCCCGTTTCGGAGCTTTGTGCTTGACGACATTTTCCGGCCTCTTCCTGGGCATACTTTTCTTCCCACCATACCCGAGCCTATCCCCTTCACTGCCACCCACCATATGAACACCTCCCCTTGCTCCCTGACCTGAATGCCAGGTAAGAAAATTCCAGAAGGGGCCAAAAAAATACACATCTACTAAACCATTCTGCACCCCTATTGCTGCTATTTCCTTCGCCTGTTCAGGAAATATAATCAATTGATCCATGTCAATTGCACTAAAACATAAATCCCTGTCAAGATACACACCGCACACCATCCCCCTATAACCCAAATAGTTGTAAGTGGAATCCAGCCGACCCAAACAAAAGTCTTCAGCAACGCAGAAATCAGCCATGAAAATATGACCCCCAACATACATAGGTATGGGGTCCCATGTCATGTACCCATGACAATGTATTCTTATTGTGAAAAAACTGCTACCTGGCCCTGCAAAGTAATCAACAACCAGATGGATTTATCTAAATTAAACCTAACACACATCTAAAAAATTATTATACTACTCCCCACTAGGATTTAATTAATCCAATCCAACACTAATCAACCTCAAAACCAGTAACAATCCTATTCAAGCAACAACTCATAAATCAGCCACTAAAAATGTGGTCCACCACATGACGCACATACAACCAAAATATTGTTAATCCTATTGACAACAGAATATCCATTCACTTTATCACAGAAAGCAAACTAACCGTAGTCAGGTGGTCCCGTACGAAAGTTACAAATTCTTCCATTATCACGCAGCACGAGCTTCTCATGTTCAGCCATTTAGCCCTACAATGGCACAAACGAAAATGTCACCCGTCGGTGACTACATTTCAAAACCCACATCCTAAGTCAAAGGAGGGAAGCAGAACGGGTAAATCGATGTCACGTTTAAATTACCTAGTGTTCCACCACCAGATGGTATATAGATCCCGCGTCCTACCGGCCAGTTGAACGAGCCACCAGACGGTCGAACGAGCCCACGATGCCACCGGATTCCGTCAGCTGCGCAGGGGGTCAAATGAATGATTTATTTCTACATTTTTGGTCAAGTAATTTCAAACGTCGGTCAATGAATGTCAAACACCGGTGGGATTTCAGAGTTTAAAGATTTTTTTTTAAATGTAAATTTACCATTTTACCCTTGCCCATATCGGAACAGTAACGCACGTGTCGGTCACGTGTGTGACTTCAGGCGAAAAACTGCCCAGAAAACTACTTGGGGACCAAACAATACATTTTCAAAATGTAATGTGCCAAATGAGGGCAGTTTTGGGACTGGGGACCCAAACAATGCACTGTAACATATGTTGGGGACCATTTGAACAATTTAGTCCAAAATAAATATCTATTAGAACTGATTAAAATTGTACCAATGATTATAACTTGGAATATCTGGTGTATCAGAAATAAAATCTTATATGAAGATGAAAAGCTTAACATACAGCTACTCATCATAAATATTTTATTTCAGATAAATGATATCTTAATTGGACACAATATCTCGGCATTGTGGGATTTAAACTCTAATTATCCAAGACTCCTAGTAAACATTAAACAAAATCCAAAACTAAAAATTTCAAACTGGAACAAACCTGAAAAATTTAAGTTAAACACTGATGGCTCTTGGCTGAGTAATGGTGATGCAGGTTTGGGGATAGTCATAAGAGATAATCAAGGAAAATTGATTGCAGCTGCAGCGAAATTCACACAATGCACATCAGCTCTACAATTAGAAGCTGCTGCACTTCAGTTTAGACTTGAAATTTCTTGGCAGAAGAAGAACATGCCGATAGAAGTTGAAGTGGATTCTTTGATTCTGATATAGATGCTAAACAAACAAGAAATTAGACCATGGCATTGTCTTACTGAATTTAGAAAAATTTGGATACTGGAGAAAACCCAAGCAACACTCAAACACATCAATAGAGAAGCAAATGTTGTTGCAGATTCCATAGCAAAGCTGGCCAGCTCCAAAAAGTTAAATTCTTTCTTATTTTATGCAAGTCTTCAAAGCCGATACAAGGGTTGCTGAGGTTTGATGAGAAATCCACATGTTATGTTAGGAACATAAAATTAGTTACTGCATGAACTAATCATATTGTTGTTTTTCTTTTAATATAGTTATTTGGACTTTATATATTCCCACGATGTATTTATCTTTTTCAAGGACAACAATAGCTTTTTAGTTCTAGTCATTAGGATTATTGTACTTATAGGGGAGCCATTGCTTCCGTATGAGGTCAGTTACTAAGCCCCCCTCAATTTGTACTTCAATTTTATTTAATTAATAAATAGGTAGTGGTCCGCCAAACCATCCCCCACCATCACAAGTGGTATTCCTTAAAAATTATTTTCTAAATTTTAATATTATATTTTAATAAGTTAAAACTAGTAATAATGTTTGTTTGAATGTGCGAATATAAAAATATTATATAAAAAGCACAATAATTATTTTATATATACTTAATTTTAATTTTAAGTGTTTAATTTAACAAATGCTTGTAGCGTAAAATTGAACAAACACAATTGACTGTCCAAAATTTAATGAGATTACCACCTGTCAACATCTGCTCATTTTCAATCATCAATTCTTATACCGTACCCCTAGGGTACCGTGAATGTAAATAAAAAGTTGATAGAAAGTGTATTCTAATATTATTATGTGTACATTCAGCATTTATGTATTAATCACAATCAAATTATATTAATGCACAATCTAACATAAGAAAATACACATTATTGTAATTTGAAATACATAAAACATTCATGTAGATACGATGCTCATGATACACTATAATTTACCTAAAATAATATACTCCATCCATCCCAGCGCAACCTGCAGAAAGAGAAAGTCTTTCCTTTTAATTTGAGAAGTGTGAAATGACTGAAACGCCCTTGTCTTCTTCATTTTCTTTCTGTGTCTTTCTTCATGCTTTCTCCTCTTTTCAGATCTGTCTTCCTTGTCGACTCCTCCTCAGTCTCTGCCTCATCACCTCTCATTTTTCCGCCGCCACCTCACCTCCTCGTCTTTCCCCTTCCTCCGTCACCGCCTCTCTTTTCCCCACCTCCTCTCGCTGCCACCCCCCTTCTCTGCCTCACCTCTCCCCTTCCTCCACCACCACCTCACCTCATCTCTGCGCCACCTCCTCTCCGCCTTACCTCCCCGCCTCTCCTCCGCCACGTCTTCTCTCTACCTCACCTCCTCGTCTCTCCTCCGCCTCCTCGCCGTCACCTATCTCCGCCTCACCTCTGCTCCTCTCTCTACCTTCTCCTTTCTCCGTCTTTGCGGTCTCAGTCTTTGCCGTCTCCGTCTTCGAGGTGGTGGTATTGTAAATGGGTCTCCGTCTTCTCAAGGTCACCGTCTTCGGGGTGATGGTGATGTAAATAGGGTTTGTAATTTGGGGATGTTGTAAAATGTGTTATGTAAATGAAGTTTTGTTGTGTTGTAAATGGAATTTGTAAATAGAGTTTGAGTTGGGTTTGTAAATGGAGCTTGGTGGTGGCGTAAATGGGGCGGAGTAAATGGAGCTGTAAATGGGTAGTTAGAATTATAAAAAAAAATTGGTAGGTTTATGGATAGGATAAGGATTGATGTAAAAAATTTATATGTGTCATTTAAAATATTAAAACTTTCTTAAAAAGGGAAAGGTACAAATTTGCTTGAGAAAACCATAAAAGGAAAGTGTGCAGATTCCCCTAAAACGGAGGTAGTAATATATTTTTGAATCGGATCGTCTTTTCTTTTCCACTTTATTACTCCGGATGATGTTTAAACAAACACATCTGATCAACTCTTTTTCAAAACGCAGCAGACCAATACAGTCCCACTGGATCAACAACCATTTGGTACTCGGAGTACGATTGTGACTGAGTATTGTGTTTGATGCAAATTGTTTTTTGGAAAATTCAGGGACAATTGACTCGTGACCAGAACCATAATGTCAAGGGTGACAAGAAAATAAAGTGATTTTTTCTGTGGCCATGAACTTTGGTTTGTACAATTGATTAGTTTGTTCTTTATAATTATTCCCTCTTTTATTTTTCTTTGGTTTTATTTTTCTAATATTACCCTTATATTTTCAAAGATACATCATAATTTTCAATAATTTTTTTACATTTTCAATATAAATTTATGAGCAGGCCATCAATTTTTACACGATGGCCTCGTTCATGAAGAAATCAAAATTGATCAAACCAAGAACAAGCTCAAATGAGCTTGAAATCATAAGAGCTGAAACATATTGCTAAATGGAAGAAAACTGTTGGAAATTTCGACTGTATTAACTTAACCAAATGAAGTGCTTACAGTTGATAGTATACAGGAATCAAGCTCTAACTGTCTAACAAACTAACTCACTCAACAACTATACAAGTGGACACCTATCAAAACAGAAAACTGCTCTAAAACTGATAAAAATGATGATCAGTTCAAAAACTCCTTCCACCACTTAGTTCAAATTTCCGCCAAAACTTAATTAAACTTGAATGTGATTCTTCTGATCTTCATAAGAATATGTAGCAGCATATTTCTTCACTCCCCCTTCCCTAAAGATAGGGATTCTATGAGTAACAAAATCCCATCTTGGACAATAAAGAATGGGCAGCAATAGGTGAGAGTAGCTTAGTAAAAACATCAGCTAATTGAGCATTGGAGAAGACATGGAATGGATTAAAGAAGCCATCTTGATATGCATCCCTTACATAGTGGCAGTCAATCTCTAACTACTTAGTTTTTTCATTAAACACAAGGTTTTCTGTTATGTGAAGGGCAGCAATATTGTCACATTTCAAAGGAATAGGGAGCTCAAACTGATATTGTAAATCAGTGAGTAGAAATGTGATCCACTTAAGTTCTGAGACTGCCATGGACTTTGCTCTATATTCAGATTCAACGGAGGATTTTCTCACTGTTTTTTACTTCTTTGATTTCCAAGAGATTAGAGAATAACCTAAGAAGATGTAGTAGCCTGTAACTGACCTAATAGTGATCCTGCAAGTGTTCCAATCTCCATCACAAACAGCAAAATAGAGACCTTGAAGAAGTTGAAAGATAGAATAGACCATATGTAGAACACCCCTTTAAGTATCTAAAAATATGTAGTGCATCCTTCCAATGATGATCAGTAGGCCTTTGTATAAACTGGCTTAACTGGTGAACTGGGAATGCGATATCAAGCCTTGTATAAGATAAGTGATATGAATCTCCTTACGAAGACTCTGATTTTGCGGAAAATTGGATCTTTCACTCAAGTGGATTTTCGCCCAACCTC